>CAUZXS010002319.1:957033-1127033 GCA_963585895.1 Sepioteuthis lessoniana
GAAGACAAGAATTATAAAATCTATCAACAAATATCTTTAAGAAATTAAACTGAGAATTATTAGTTACCAATAAAATGGTTAATTACATTTCAATCTCAATACCATTTTTTTTTTCTTTGCTTGAGAGGGAAATTAGCTAACTGTATGAGGAAATAATCTTAAGTTATAAGAGGTCACCTCCAAAAAGGTTTTTGGTTACACAATTTCCTGTATAACCCAGAAACACAAATATACACCTGTGTATGACTAATTACTTTGAAGTTTAAGTTACATTAATGACAGAAATTCTGACTTTAATGTGAGTTCTCAAATGTGACTTAAAGAAGTGACTTTTGGCATCTAAAGAGTGTGAGCATATCTTTTTTTTTTCTCTCTCTGTCATATATATGTCATCCACGGACAGTTTTGTTTATCAACTCTTCAGTGTGGCTAGACATAGGATGCTTGAAACTGGGATCGAAACTGCTCAACTTTATGTTAGACTTACTATCATACCACTCAGCCAGCAAGCGAACCACATCAGCTTGGGAATTATAAGGCATTATGTAGTAACTTTTGTTTCCATGTTTCGACCACTCTGTTGGAATATATTGAAAATTATCATATGGAATGTCTTATTTTGGGCTTAAAGCATGTGTGTATTGGTTTGACAACTGGAAGAAGCAGCAATTATTCCTAATGCAAAAACTTGTCATATGTATTTCTAATACCACACTCAGCTCATTACAGACAGAAGCCCTTAGTTTCAGTTTAAAATTTGCTACCAGTGTGAAAAAAAAAACATGGTGAAATTGAGATACGAATTAGACATCATGACTTGAATTTCTACAAAGGTTTTGTACACATGACACTTTGTGTCGATAGTTTTGATATTTGTTTGTTTTTTTATACCTACTCTTGGGTAGTGTAATGGTTAGCAAGCCTGTAAGAGTGAGTTCGAGTCTCATTGGGTGCCCCATTCATTCGGCCGTGTGCTACATCTAAGCAAAACACTTAATAAATTATTACAATAGCATTTTAGTAATTTTTATGTGAAAACTTCTTTGCATTTTTTTTTTTTTTTTTTTTTTTTTTTTTTGACTGACTAGTTAGCTTAAATTTATTTCATGAATCAAATATACTTGAATATTGACCTTAAAGACAAAACCAGTATTGCTTATATTAACATTCCCACTTATATTTTTTATACATATATCTCATTGTAATTGCCAATGTGTGTTGTTTTCATACTGTTTTATTGTAAATCACAAAGCCTTAAAAATAAAATGAATTAATATTGCTGATGTTTGTCTTCAATCAATTTTTTTAACAGCGATTCTGGATTTATCAATTAAATCTCACCAACTGAGGATTCTTTGTTGATTAATCATTAGATTAATTTCTCTAATATGAATTGGTTTCCTTAACTTTTTAGCTCTTTTCAATTGAATATTTATCTGAATTTAGTCAAAAATAATTTACCCATGATAAACTTCCAAGACATGCCAATTGGGATTTACTCAAAGTTTAGTCTGCACATTGGCTATGATATCTGCTCAAGTCAGTCTTTCCCTAAAGTCTCCCATCAAAGTACTACTTAACTTTGTCAAAACTAGTGGTTTCAATATGATTCAGCTCCCAGTTCATAACCTTACAATAAAAAAAAGTTGGCAACTGAAGTGTAGAAGAAGGCACTACTACTTTCCCTGGATTGCTCCACTTTATCCTTGATATGTACCTTATACTGCTGAATGTTAAGCAAGGAGGCATCAAGTACCATTTTTTAAAGTCTGGTTTGATATGACTCAAACCCGGGATTGAGCCCTGGTCTCCCGGATCATTGGCGAACACTCTACCCACTAGGCCAATGAGCTGGTAACAGTACAATACTACGTGATTGTGACCTGTTTGTGGTTTTAGAAGTCTAGTTGAAGTGGAATCAACCTATTGGGGGGTAGTCAAATTATTTAACACGCAAAATAAACTGATGGATGTTCACCAGACATAAGCAAAATACTGCTCCTCTTTTTCCTCCTCAAACTTAGTTTCTTATATGCTCATTAAATCTTGCCACTTCTCCATAAAACAAGTCACACCTCTTGTGTTCTTTTCTTCTGGTTTCTGTGTGTCAGTAGCCGAGAGGGCACACCTTCTGTTTCTTCAAGGTAACATTGTTTGTGGCATTACTACTACATGACCTAAATTTTCGTTTAATATTAGGTTGCACTATACTCAAGATATAAACTGAGTAAATTGGTGGTCAAAGATAGGCCTCGTTTGTATCTCGTATATGTGACATTCTAATATTAGGCTAAAATCTAGGTTTCAGAAAATCATGATGCATGAGTATATACATATTTACCAACCCCTCCCCTCAGGCAGGATATGACTCAATTTTTTTTTTTTTTTTTAAAGCTGAGTTTAACAGGTTTGAATTCAGAGTTTTCCTTCTAGACTAGTTGCCTCACCAAGGTTGAAGAACCCAGTCTGCCCTACTATTTACCCATAGCTGCAGGAAGAATAATTGGTTTCATACCTTTCCCAAGGGTATTAGTGCTATGTGAAATGCAGTCTCATCCAGGATTTGAACTTGTTTCACCGTGTCCATTTCCTATGACAATAACCATTACAACACACACACACATATATATATATATATATATATATATATATATATATATTCTTTTTTTTTTCCCTAAGGATTCTGTAAAATCAGTATGGAGATTAAAATGATCTTAGGTATCACCTAAACTTCTATTAAGTGACATCTCTCAGTTTATTCATTTTATTTATTCTGATTTTGTAAATGAAACATTTTCCTTTGTACTGTATTAGAAATTAAACAGTTGGCCGAGTCAAAAGTTCTGCAATGTTTTGGTATATGCTAATTTGTACATGTGAGTATTGAGCAAAGAGGTAGCAAGTATTTTCTTCTTTAGGGTTCAATCCCAGGTCATTGGTAAATACTACCCACTATGCCAATGGCCCATATATCAAGGATAAAGTGAAGTAAACCTTGGTGTAGTATCTATTGAAAATAGGATCCTTAGGATTACCCTTCACTACAGTCACCAGATAATAATAATGAAAATGGGCATTACAAAAAAAAGATGGAATGATTTTGTTTCAGCAAGGTCAAATGAGAATTTAATAATGAAAATGGGCATTACAAAAAAACAAACTCTTATCCATTGTTAAAAACTAATTCACAAAGAACAGTTTTATCATTCAAAAGAATGAAAAAAATTCTTTTGTTTTAAAAAAAATATTTCAAAAACTTCTGTTGCATAAAACATGGAGTTGTGATAGTTAAAAGATGAATGTTTTTTTTGTTTTTTTTTTCTGATGAAAAAGGAATATTTTCAATGTATTTGTGGGTTTTAGATATGTTTGTCCTATAATAGTTGTAAGAAGTGGACTCTGTTAGCCTCAATCAAGATTTAAAATTTGCTATTTACATTCTACATAGTGCTAATAGCTTTGAGAAAAGTATGAATCCAATTATCACCCCCTTCAGTTATAGGTAAATAATACATCAGACTTGTTAACCTTGATATGGCAACCAGTCTAGGAGAAGGAAAACTAAATTCAAACCAGTTAGACCCCCATCCTTTTACTGATCTACATCTAGCTATTACTGCCTAAGACATGCTATATAAGTAGCACTCCTATGACCAAAATCAGGTTATAGAACTTCGCTTAAAAATTGACCTTGTGTCATATCCTACCTGAGCGGAGGGGTTGTAAATATGTATAGAACCAATGAGGTTTGGTTTGGTTTGGTTATGTTTTATGGTATATCAACCCTTGTGGGTCCTTAATGTCAAATCCTGTTTATATATACGTATAACTTGAAAGCAAATAATTTGTAGGTAACATTATTTTTAAACAAACCAGAGCTCATTTGTTTGCACACAATTAAATAGTTTCAAGTATTGCTATTTGTTGTTTGCATTCAGTTAAATAGTTTTGAATATCGTTTTCTGACACTAATTATTCATTTTTATCATTAAGGGTTTTCGGACTATTGATTTATTCATAGCTGGTGGAAAGAAAATATTGACCCATATATATTCTTTATTTAATAGCATATCAAACTTTGTGGGTTATTTAATGCAAAAGCCATCCTTGTAGAACAATAATGATACTATCTAACCTATAGCTGGAGTGGATAAGGCAGTTCATGTCTTTACCAAGGGTATTAGTCCGACAATGAACATAATAGCATGACTGGAGTTTGAACTTGCTTACCATGATGTCACAATCCAGCCATTAGCCACTACACCACAGGGACTCCCTTGCCATGCTTTTCCTATTGTTATTACCACAATGTTTCGGCTGATATGTCCTCCGGCCTTCTTCAGGTGTTTGTCAAACTCGGGAACCTTCACGGAACTTTGAACTACGTCCTTTATTGAACCCACAGGGGTTGCCTGTTCTGATTCCATTCGCCATAACCGGCCACAAGTGTTAAGCATTCCTGTATTGTTACTCGCCTGCAACCTCCAGATGATTGTCTCCTTAGAATCTTAGAGAACCAACGCCTATAACCGTTATGCTATGTGTCCTGCTGGATAATTCAGAGTGAATTTTTGGGACTTATAAACGTAATGTTCTTACTTGACTAGAATTACTGCTATTATGTATGATTTTTTTACCTGTGCTCATACTATGGCTAACGGAATCAGAACAGGTGACCCCTATGGATTCAATAAAGGACGTAGTTCGAAGTTCCGTGAAGGTTCCTGAGTTCGACAAACACTGGAAGAAGGCTGGAGGACATATCGACCGAAATGTTGTGATAATAACAATAGTCTGAAAACCCTTAATGATAAAAATCAACAAGTCTCAGAAATTTAGACAACTACTAATTATTCAATTCAATATTAATCATTTGTTTGCCAAAATTTAAAAGGTTTCAAGTATAGTAAATGATTAAACAGTTTTATTTGACCCATAGGTGGGACACTAAACAGTACTACCTCTCTGGGTCAGAGTGAACCTGGAAATAATGGTAATAAGAGGCTACTCCACATTTCCCCATACTCTAGAACTGGAGCCTCACCATCAGATGCAGTTTAGTGTCATCCAGGTCACTCACTGAGAGAGTGGGTTCTTACTGCTCAGCAGTTGGCATATTCTACAGCCCCTGTTGACTGGGCTGCCAGTGAGTGAGAGTTTTGTGGGTTGATAGAGAAAGCTATAACAATATACACTCTGTTTTGAAATTCTAAGAACATTTTGAAAATGATTGATTTCTTGGTGAATTAATTGTCTCATATGAAGATAATAGTGCACGTTAGTGAATGGCAAATAAACTTCTCAAGTGTTTTATTTCATGATTTATTGTCAGATGAGTTTAATTTTATAAAGCTCATATATCAGTGTCCAGCAACTAAGAAAAACACTTATGAATTTTATGCTTTTCTGTATTTCTAACATTGAAGAGCTCTCTGAAAATGCCAGAAACTTCCTCACTTTCATTGGAAGAAAAAAAACTCTTACTTAGATTAAGAATGGATGATGATGGTGCAAAGTCTTCTAAAACGTTTTAAGAAAATCTTGGTCTATCACTGATCTACAACTTTTTTAATAAATCCTAATGCTTATTGTGTGGCATAGGAACAGGCTCGCAAGAAAATCAAAATTAAAATTTCTTAGTATACTAGATAAATTGCAAAAGATGTGATAGAAAATTTTTAGCAAAGGATATTATTGTTACATGTTTGTTATGTTGTTATTTCCTCGCTAAATGTTGTTGGAAAATAAACGATCGAGAAGAACAAAGATGCCATAAGGCTCTATGGTAATTTTTAATGGCAGCATGGAAAAAGGGTTTATGTTAATGCTGCAAGTCTTGTAGGAAGGAAGGAAGGACGGAGGGAAATGAAGTTGTTATAGAGTTGAGAAGGCATTTTAGCAGCGAAATGCCTGAGCGAAATGTGCATCGTTAGGTTAAGGCATTGTTGAATGTGTGAGTGACGTATGATTGCCATAGGTGTAGCAAAGGTTGTGTTGCTGGTTAAGGACAGTAATGATGTAGTCGCTCATGAATGTGTGGTCCTGGTCGTTTGGGGAGAGAAGCGTGAATGTCTCCAGAAAATGTTGGCCAGGGATGAAATGGCTGGCTGTCAGAGTGGAATTTTGTGCCGCAGTCGACACAGCCAAAGTTGTTCCTGTGTGTGGCGTATTGAATTCATCTAATTCATATTCAACTGGGAACCCTTGGTCTAAAAGGACAGACTCAAGAGGTCCATAAATTAGATGGCCTTCCTCATGGTTTTGTGATGTTGCTGCTAAAATGAGAGTGCACAGTAAGATGTCTGTCCTTTTCAAAGAGTTCTGAGGAAGAGAAAGTGTTTTGCGGGCTTTCCCCAATTTGATGCTGCCCGGAAAAATGGTCCGGGCTGAATAGAATGTCATTCTGATTGGGTGAAAATATGCGTCGACCCTAACAGTCAAATTAATTAACACGCCAAACAAAAATACTAAGTTCTTTCTGCTACAAATTCTTCAAGAGATGTTCAGAAAATAGTACAAACTATAAGCAAGATACAAGTATCAAAATTTTCTTTTCCCATCATCTTGACCAGTAACTCTTATGCAGAGTTTTGGCTGAAGTTTATAAAATTCTGTGTGTAGAGAAAATCCTTTGGATTAAATATATATTTATGCCCTGAAAAAAACTTCTATGTTGTGCAAACTTTGTTTCTCTGATAAAAATGGAAATATTTTAAAAGTAATTCAGCTCCCTTCCTATCTATATTATCATGAAATCTATATACAATGAAATAATATTTTTTAAAGATTTTTATTTGGGGATTAGAAATTGTTAAATTTCTATAGAAATAAATCTCTGGAGAAATTAAATCAGTTTAAATTTTATTTGAAACTTCAATGTAGGAAATAATTCTTTGAAATAAAATTAGAAATATAAAATACAATAAAAATAAATTGTTTAGTTTGGGAAATTTTTGGCTGTAGGTTCATCATTTTTGTTTTGTCAAAAAGTTTTCTGAAAAATTATCTTAAAAAAAGATTTTTTTTTATTTACCTAAATTAATAGTTTAGATGTTTTAAAATTGTTCACAATCATAAATTTCTTTTTATGACAAATTTTGAGCCATTAACATTCAATTAAAATCAGTGTCAAATAATTGATTGATTGATTTTAATGATATGTCAAATGATCTAAGGTTATTTTATGTCTAGTGGTTAGAGAATTGTGTTCATTGTACATTTGGGTTGAGACCCCATGGCATAATGGCAAAAGTGCTGGACTGAAGCCTCAAAGAAAGTGAGTTTGAACTCCAGTAGCCCAATTTACATTCCCTTTCAGACTAATACCCTTGTTTGTTTGGGTTTTACAGCACATCAACCTTTGTAGATTATTTAATGTCAAATCCATTTCTATACAAATGAACAGTTCTATTTCAAACAATTCAGTTTAGCAAAAGTACACAATTTAATTTTAAAAACATTTCTATTTCAAGCTATTCAGTTTAGTCAAACAGTTCTAATTCAAACAATTCAGTTTATTATAAGTATAGTTTTTGTTTACCCACAGTTAAATGTCAAAGCCGTTCTATTTCAAACAATTCCATTTAGCGTAAGTACAGTTTCAATATCAAAAACAGTTTCATTTCAAACAATTCATTTAAGCATAAGTACACAGTTTAAATCTCAAAACGGTTGTATTTCAAGCAATTCATTTTAGCATAAATATGCAGTTTAGTTCTATTTGACCCATAGATAGGACCCTATCAGGTACTACCACCTCAGGTCAGAGGGGACCTGGGAACAATATCAATGAAAGGGGTACACATTCCCCAAGGTTCCAGTATTACTGGAACCTCATCAGATTGTTTAGTGTCATATCCAGGACACTTGTTGGCTGGTGGTCTTACTCCTCTGCAGAGATGCAGTCAGTGTATTCTACAGACCCAGCCAGCTAGGCAATAATATCCTTGGGAAAAATATTGAACTTCCTTATCCCCCCACTTATTGATTAAATAGTATCACTGCTATTTTTCTAAAAGAATGGCTTTGGTATTGAATAACCCATGAAGGTTGATATGCCAATATACTGTTGTGGAGCCAATAAGAATGTTGACCCCACATGTTATTTTTTGTTGTTCATGTAAGTAAATTGACAGCCAGAAGACAATGAAGAGAACAAAGGTGAGATAACAGTATAACAAGGATCGAATGAGTGGACTAAGACTGCTGTGTCTTAGCTCCATGTTGGCGAGGAACGAACAAGTAACTAAGACTATCATGTCTTAGCATTGCGGTGCCGAAGAACAAATGAGTGGTATGACTCAGACTACTGTGCCTAAGCATTGTGGAGCCAAGAAACGAATGAAAGAGTGTCGTGGCTAAGACTACCATGCCTTAGCATTGTGGAGCCGGGAAACAAATGAAAGAGTGTTGTGGCTCAGACTACCATGTCTTAGCATTGTGGAGACGAGAAACAAGTGAACAAGTGTCGTGGCTAAGGTTACTGTGTCTTAGCACTGCTGAGCCAAGTGAATGGACTGGGAAACCATGGCTAAGACTACCGTGCCTTAGTGCTGTGCAAGCGGGAACCGATCAAAATAGTTAAGACCAGATGATCTTAATATCCTCTTTGTATTTGCATCAAGGCCATCTGCTTCAACAAGTTCATGAGAACTGTAAGAGATACTCCAACACTAGGGATGGAGACCTCTAATGGTCCTTAAAAGGACCTTTTTGCATATCTTCGTAGGTGTAAGGTGGATGCAACCACTAGATATAGGATCATGCCTTGAGAACTTCACTTACGCGTTTGGATTCTGAAGAATCGTACCAATGTGCAAGCTGATTTGACTGCTGAAAATACTTGTATATAAATAGAGCAAAGGTCATATCACACTACCAGGGCAGCGTGGACAGAAAGTTCGTCCATAAAAATAGCGGTAATACAATCCTTCTTTAGCCTGAAATAGGCTTCTGAAGATAATCCACTTTATTTTAATAGAGTGACTTTCGAAAGACTGGAACTGTTAATGTTGTAAAAAGATAGATTTTTTTTCTTTCTTTGTTGGTGCTGCTACTCAGGCCTACGGATGATTTCATCATTTCTAGTCATAGCTGGACGTAGTATTTTTAAGGGTTTGGAGTGATCTGGTTTGTTAACATTTCTTTGACAGAGTACAATTATACAAAGAAATTAAACCAAATCAATCATTGTATATCTATGTTTACATTTTTTGTGTAGTTGTTTCTTAAGATTAACTGATTGATTTTAAAGGCATGTCAACCAGTCTAGGGCTATTTTATGCATAGAGGTTAGGGAATCGTGTTCACTGTACATTTATAGTTACATTTTTTGTGTAGTTGTTTCTTAAGATTAACTGATTGATTTTAAAGGCATGTCAACCAGTCTAGGGCTATTTTATGCATAGAGGTTAGGGAATCGTGTTCACTGTACATTTATAGTTACATTTTTTGTGTAGTTGTTTCTTAAAAGTTGATATTTATCCGTGCCTCCCATCAGGCAGGATTTAACACAAGGTCTTTTTAATCATGAGGGTTAAGGAGTGGAGGTTGTACACAAGTCTCGACTTGTACACAGCTGGTCATAGGTACACAAGGTGCAATGTGAACTATGCTTGTCATTATTAAGTTTCCCGGCATGAAGCCAGGTGACCTTGTTGGTTATAGATTCACTGGACCTGGAAAATTTGAATTTTTGCACGCAATTATATGATATCAAGTATGTGAGAGCAAATGAAATGAATCAGACTGAATATATGTGGAAAAAGGTAAACAGACGAAAGATATATATTTGGTATAGTTGATGATAGATTTTCATTTTATTTCTGCAAACTCGTTTTGACTTCAAATTTGCCCAGATACAAAAGCATTCTATTAAAAAATTGTTTTAAGTATGAGAATAAGAATAAAATTATCATAACAGAAAAAGTTTTATCGAAGTCCAGAGTCATCATCAGGGCTAAATATTTTATGAAGACAGGTAACACAAGGAGAATATATTTGAAATTGATTACATTATGAAATGGAATATATTTTGAAAAAAAGCAACATTGTTTTAGGGTTTGATAACAAATTTTTAATGGTTTACAATTTTAAATGTTAAAAAAAAAAGAACCTAGTGTGGGTGTTGAAATCTTTCTGCATCATTTTTACTAGAGAAAGTGATATTTTATAAAAACCTTATCTTTGTATAATTGTATCAAAATGTGTTATAGAACAGGCTTTGATTATTCTGCATTTATCTCTGTCATGGATGAAAGCAAATATAGTAGACAAGTATTTCTATCTAACTCTAATTATTGTATGGCTTCAAATAATTATTTCTGCTTTACAAAAGTCATTTCTTTCCACACAGTTATATTAGTGTGGTAAGGTAAACCTAAAGCCAAACCTTTTTAGACCTTATTTTTCCCATGCAGATATCATTGAGGAATTTAAGAAATAAAACTAGTTTACCAAAATTTTCTCATTCCCCAATGATACCTTCACCAATAAAATAATGTCTAAAAAGTTCTGCCTTACTACACTTTTAATCAAGACTATATGGTTTCAAGTAATTGATGATAAGTCTTATTAAACGATTATAACTTCAAGTAACTATTTTTAATACAAACAATATACAGTTATATGGTATCAAGTATTCCTATCAAATACAAACAGTTTTTAAACAGATGTATTTGACCCCAAATATGGAACCCTAACAGATACCACCATTCTGGGTCTGAGTGGACCTGGGAGTAATTGCAATGAAGGTGCACTCCATACTCTCCAGAACAGGAGCCTCACAATTAGATTTAGTTAAGTGTCATATCCAGGACATCTCTTTTTGAAAATGATCTTATTCCTCACCAGAGGATACAGTTAGTGTGTTATAAGCCTTGTTGACAGAGCTATTAAAGGGGCCTGTTCTGGACTTCGGTCCGGAGCGTGGCCCTGGAAAAGGAACAATGGCAGACTTGGGGCCTTTAATTAGGCAACTAGTTTCGACTAGGCTACCTTCGGGTGGGCGAGCTGCATTTTTGTCTCCTTTGTCCCCCTTGTACGGCACTAGACCATGCGTCTAGTTTAAGCCGCAAACTGGCATACGTGCCCGGACCCATATTTGGGTTCGTGAAACTGCTTGCCTCATCAGGCTCACATTGCACTAAGTGAGCCGATGAGCAGCACAGACAAGCAGGGTTCGAGTCTCGGCTCGTTCCCGACCTTCCCCTCCCCTTTATCCCCACTTTAATCAGCCTTCGGGCTTTTGACCTTGTGTCAAGTCGTGTCTGGTGGGAGGCAGCGACAAATACAGAGCTATTAAAGTGTCAAAGAAGATATTGAAATTGTTATAAGTTTTCAATACTATATACAAAGTTGGAGATTCATTATTTTTTCTTCAACTTAAATAACTTATTTTCTAGGACTTTGCAGCAGCAAATGAATTGGTTAGCTGGTTAAAGTCAATTTTACAACCTCATTTTCCATACTTATAACAGTAAGTCCTGAAAATTGTTCCAAGATAATTTTTTCCTATTGTTTTTATTGACTGAATTATTGCTGCTACCCCGATTGGCTTGGTAGAAGCTCTTATGTAGTGCTAGTGCAAAAACCATATTTATATAAATACCACAAAAAAGCATATGTTAGAGGGTAGATCTGCAGAATATGATCTTGACAGATAAGAAACTACTCAAACTTGTTTTTTTTTTGGTATGATCTATGCCAGGATTCTTTAAAAAGGGTCACTTTGTAAGTTTGTTGCTGTTGTTGGTGGTCGTGGTAGAGGAGAAGTTATGGTCTGGAGTGGCTTTATTGGTTGTGGACTACACTGTCTAGTATTGGATCTTTGACAGCACTCAAGGACCAAAAGATGCTAAACAACACTGCTATTAAGAAACTGAGGAGAAAGAAAAAGGTTGTTTGTTACGTCAAGACAATAT
This sequence comes from Sepioteuthis lessoniana, assembly GCA_963585895.1. NCBI lineage: Eukaryota > Metazoa > Mollusca > Cephalopoda > Myopsida > Loliginidae > Sepioteuthis > Sepioteuthis lessoniana. Next base: position 968,955 of record CAUZXS010002319.1, read on the forward strand.
CAGTAGATATTCTGCAAAGGTAATTGTTTCATAATTCTGTGATTGATTTTCATCTGTAATGAAGTGGGGTCTGCCTTGTGTCTTGACCTCAGTCTTACAACATACAATATTTGATTCTTGAGGAACTGAAATAAATGTATGGAAGAAAATCTATGCTCTCTGAATTGGCAAATTGTTATTCAGATTTTCAAGGGATAAAATGAAAACATAAAATACAAACTTTCTGCAAAATAATGTTCCGATTAAAAAAAAAATGGTTTTCTGAACTATTTTTATAATTAGTGGACATCAGTTTTATTTAAAAAAAATGAAAATTAAACCTACCTTCCATTTTCGTTAATCTTGTATTTAATAAAAAATATAGTTAAAAAGAAAATGTAGAGAATTTTCTTACAAAGATAAAAAAACTGTCTTTCTGGTCTAATTTTTGAGTTATTGTTAGCCCATGAACGGGCTTACAAAAATACTTTAAATTGTTACTCTCTAAAATGCTTGGTCAGCATATAGTAGGTTTTAGAGGAAGAGTAATTTTTATATACAAAAGCTTTTCCACCATATTAAAAAGTTTAAACAATTTGCATATTTACTTTTATGTTAGTCCAAAAATAAAAATATTCAACCTTTAAAAATACTTTCTTTTGATATTATTAAAAATGTTATATTAATCAAAAACTTTTCAAGCATAAAATATTGTTTAGATATATTTGATAAATAAGAAATATTAGTATTTTACATTTCTATTAGTCAGCTTCAAAAAACCGTCACACTAACGGATAAACTGAACATTTTTCTTTTATTTTTATATTTAATAAGAGAAAATGTTAAATTAATATATACCTCAGAAAACAAATTTTCTGAGTTTAAAATTTTTTAAATTATTCTAAAATAATTATATAAATATTTAAGAATATTAATAACCCAAACTTCGACTACATTTTACCCTACGGTTGCAGGCAAACCAGCAACCGGGTAGGTGGCCTTCACCATCGTTTTACGGGAGGCAACCACAGTCATTTGATTATTTAGGAAGGAATCGTTGGAATAAGAAGCTGTTTTAGCGGGGTAAATTATATATAACCAATTAGGTAAGCGTGTTTTTATAATTGGACATTTTTTTTTGTTTCCTTAACAAAGGTTCTTTCCCTTTATTCAATAGATCATATTTTTATGTTCATAGTTTATTTCAATTTTCCTTTTTAAAAAATAATCCGTACATCATTACACGTCATTTTGCAATGGCGCACATAAGGGAAGCAAATTTTTACTAGATTAATACTGCAATCATTCTACAATTGTTATAGTCCGATATCTGTGGTCTCTTTGGATATTCTTCGGGAAAATGTACATCATTTATACACCCTAAATTAAAGTTCCGTTGTTGTTTTTTTATTGAACATTTTAGTCCCTCAAATTATATATATCAGCAATCGGCCATAAATCGACATCTTGACGGTTGGAAGAGGAAAAGACTAAAGAAACATGGTCATTCTCCGAATTGTAACGATTTGAAGACGTTTTTAAGTGTACACTTTATATTTAGTAATAAAAAGAAAAATGTGAAGATAATGGTTGAAACTTTATTTGGATGTGTGTTTCATTTTATGTACATTATCGCAGACATTTCATCAAGTGGATATTTTGAAATGATACTGAGAAGAGAGTACCAGTTATTTTTTTTTCTTTTGGCATATTTGCCATAAAAACTTTATATGAAATATGTAAAGAAATGATAAGAAATAATTTTTGTTCTTTGACTATTTCTTGTAGTATTCTTAAAATATGAAAATAGTACCTCTCCTTTTTATTTTATTTTATTTTATTTTATAGTGACAGGGTCAAGTAGATTTTACATGCATTTAACAATGTTCCTAAACGTCTAAAATTGTCTTATTTTGTCCTCTCTCCAGTGTCTGCTCGCACTCAAATTCTTACAGTCATGTGTCTTTTTTAATTTATGGTCTGGTCAAGCCTTGTCAAGTTACAAATAATACTCTGAATTGATCGTAACAAATAATATTTTGAATTGATCATTGATAAAATTACTTCGACACAAAGAATTTAACTGTATAACCTATTGTTTTATTAAATTTAAAGCACTAACTTCAAGTCTAATCATTACCAGGGGGAAAAAATCTGTCAATCGGGAGGAAAGATGAGGTGGGTACCGTTATTGGTCATTTATGGCATTGAATTGATTTCAACAGTAAAAATAACCTCCATATATTTTTGACGAAAAAGTGATATGTAACAATGCAAATAAATAAAAACTTAAGGCATATCTGAACCAAGAAGTTCAATAATCTTTGTGCCATTGACTGATCAGTATAAAAAGAAAACAACTACTTTCTGTCCCTTCAATCAATAACTGATTTTGACGGCATGTCTAAGGTTAAGGAATCGCGTTCATATGTACATTTTTTGTACAATTTCTTAAGTTTTCTTTGTGTGTAGTTCTGTCGAATATGAATACTTTTTAAACAAATCTATTTGACCTATAGGTGGGATCCTAACAGGTACTACCACTCTGGGTCAAAGTAACCCCGAGAGAAATGGAAATTAAGGCATACTCCATACTTCTCAAATCTCCCGAACTAAACCCACAGCATCTAATGCACAATGTCTAGCCCAGGACATTACATTTTATATGATACTATTGTAAAAGCATTGAAATCATGAATTTGTTTTCTCAATTTAGTTAAATATATTAAACTGTTTTAAAATTCGGTAAGTCTTTTTATAAAGCATTTTAAAGAAATATGTAGTTTGAGTCTATTTATTCTGGATCATAAAAAAATCATCCAAAAATATTAGCTCCGAAAGTTTTAGACTAAAACGATGTTTTCGAGTTCGTATATTCCTAAATGAATGAATGAATCCTCATAATCATTATTTCCCTCTTTGCGTTATCCTGTGATCTTTCTCTGGAGTCTGAGTGACAGCAAGTATCCTCAGGTCTCCAGGACTCTCCTGGATATTCTAGCCGATCTGAATAAATGTGTTCTGGATGGTCTCAATTTTTTTTCTGATTTCCATTTCCTCCAATCTCCTTTCCAAGCATTTCGGGATTGTTCCAATTCATTTTATTGTTCCCAAAAATGTTCTCTTATATTCTTTTTTTTACCATTATTTCTGAAATCATAATCTTAAATTCATTTGCACGATTGCTGTTTTTGATCTGAATAGGCAATTTGCTCCAAAAATATATTACTCTACTAACAAAAAAATCCAGTTGGTTCATAAACTTAGTTTTTAAAATCTGTAAATTTCCTTTTCATGGAGAAATATTGAAAAAATGCCCACCATAATTAGAAACTCCATTGATTATTTCAAAAATTTCAATTAGATCACTTCTCGTTCTTCTTTCCAGTAAAGTAGTTAAACCTAATTCTTTCAATGTCTCTCTATAACTCTATTCATTGAATCAACTGAAAAAAGGGATAGGATTCGATATCCGATGAAAGGAAAAGCTTCTTTTTAAAAGAAAAAAAGAAAATTATGCAAATATTTGATTTATATGAGACTGTGTTACTTTGATTGATAAAAAAAGATATTTTTTCATTTATAAGCCAGCCCTTCTAAACAAAATTGGTGCTCTTTAAAAAAATTATTAAAAAACATTTTATTCTTGACTGTTTTTGTTGCTTGACTTTCGGAAGACCTTTCTTTACTCAGGCAATTTGTCAATTTTAAATAATATTGATTAGTCAATCATTTTAGATATTTGCAATATAAATACAATGTTGAAACGATCTCTGATTTACCATTAAGTTGACATTTGAAAATAAAAACAAGCAAAACATAAACTGTGTCCAATGTTGGAAAGTTAGAGACCATTTTTACATTATATTATAAATAGTATTCCTTCGTCTAAACGATAGAAAATGAATATTTAAAAAAAAATCTGATAAATTGCTTGGGTTAGGTTTACTGAATAGGATGTTGGCTAACCGTAGTCGATGGGTACCAGAAGGTGCCTTTTTCAATTGCTACTACATCGAGGTGTAGGGAAGGGTGTTACTCCTTTCCCTGGATTGCTCCGCTCACCCTTGATATGTACCTTTATAATGCTGAGTGTTAAGTAAGAAAGTATCAAGTACCATTTTTAGAGTCTTTGGTATGACTCAACCTGGGATTGAACCCAAGTCTCCCAGATTATTGGCGAACGCTAACCATTATGCCAATGAGGTCTCAAATATTTTTTTTAATGTGGTACAGAAGTTCTTTCTTCAGTCAAGGGTGACCAAAAGGCTCCCTTTTCAATAGCTACTACACCGAGGTGTAGGGGAGGGCGCTACTCCATTTCCTAGATTGCTCCACTTTACCCTTGATCCTTACCTTATAGTGCTGAGTGTTAAGCAAGGCGGAATCAAGTACCATTTGGTATGACTCGACCTGGAATTGAACTCCGGTCTCCCGGACCATTGGTGAACGCTCTACTCATTAGGCCAATGGCCCGGTTCAGAAGTAGTTTCCTTAAATTTTAGTCTATCAAATAAAATATTGACAGGAATTTTGTGGCATCAGGGTTTCGGACTATATATTATTTCAAATACAATCGATTGATTTCATTGTAAATCCATGCAGTTCAAACTTCTCAACTATTTTTTATCCATTCAGACATGATAAAAAATGCTACCTTGAGTCTTGTCTTCCATACAAAAATAAATGCTATCTGGAGTAGCCCTATCTCTTCCTCCCAATTGTAGCCCTCCACCTCAAAATCATAAGCCAGGCCATAAGGCCCCTTTTCTGCTCCACAAAAAATTCATTGTTGACTGGTGAACTGATTTATCTTTAATGGGTTATGTAGTGGTCTGACTTTTAAGCACTTTAGTCCAATGTAAAAGCATGGTAAAGGTAACTTGAAGCTGAACATTTTTACACCTTATTTTTCCAATGTAAGTATCATTGGGAATAAAAGAGGTTTTGGTAAACAGCGTAAGTTTTCAGGTGTGTTTTAGCCTAAAACTTTCCATGTTCATAATGATGCCTATATTGAAAAAATAAAGTGTAGAAAAGTTTGACTTTGTATTATCCTTACAACACTTTTAACCTGGACTACCTTGCAAGTAAATAACATTGGACTCTAATTCACAGTAATAATTTTCAAAAATTGGTTGACAAGCCATTCTTGCTAATTTCAAATGTCATGATAGCCTGATTGATTATTGGTTGACAGGTTTGTTGATTTCAGTATTGACTTATGAAATGTCTTGTGTAAATCTTGTAAATCTCATGTTTTCTATGTGTACTTGTTATTGAAGGTAACATCCCAGTCTTTCCCTGGTACAGATTTCATTTTTTCACAATCACATTTATTATAGTTGTCTAGTCATTTTCTTTCTTTTTATTGGTTTTATAACTGTATTTAAGGTACAAGTATTCGCCAATGGTCCGGGAGACCAGGGTTCAATCCCAGGTCGCGTCATACCAAAGACTTTAAAAATGGTACTTGATACCTCATTGGTTAACACTCAGCAATAAAAGGTACGTATCAAGGGTAAAGTGGAGCAATCCTGGGAAAGGAGTAGTGCTCTCTCCTACAACTCGGTGTTGTAGCTGTTGAAAAGGGAGCCTTCAGGTCACCCTTGACTACGGTTGCCAACTTTACTTTACTATGGTTATGTGGCCACTTAGCCACAGTTTAGCATCAAAGATTTGTTGAAATTGATTATTGTTACTTAATATTAAGTAGAAAGCAATGTTTTTTATAATGATATCAGTTTACAGTTGGTGAGTTATTTGAGGTCTTATTTTGTGCCAGAACTCATAGTGGTGATTGGAGGTGCCTGGGGTGTAATGGTTATCATCGTAGGAAATGGACACGATGACAAGAGTTCAAATCCTGGATGAGACTGATTGCATTTCACATAGCACTAATACTCTTGGGAAAGGTATGAATCCAATTATTCTCCCTAAATAGTAGGGTAGACTAGGTTCTACAGCCTTGGTGAGGCAACTAGTCTAGGAGAAGGAAAACTCTGAATTCAAACCTGTTAAACTCCGCTTAAAAATTGACCTTGTGTCATATCCTGCCCGAGCGGAGGGGTTGGTAAATATGCATAGTGGTTTTTTTTTATGGTATCACTACACTAAGGTGTTTTACACATGTCTTTGTGTATAAAAAAGTAGTTCCCATGATACTCTTACAAGGATAGGTTTATGATATTATTTTTATTATGATTTTCATCATCATTTGTGATTCATCAAGTTGATAATGACTATTCTATGGGTAATCCTTCTCCTTATTTATAACTTGCTCCTCCAAGCAAACCTCTTTGTTGGCATTTCTTGGGGTCACTATCCAGTCTTTCCTGTTTCATTTTACTGTATCCTTGAATATCAACATAGGTCTACCTTAGTTTCTCTTTCCATTACACAATTGTGAATTTAGCAGTTGTCTGGATTATCATTTGTTGTTCATCTGTTAAATGTGATGTTTTCATTATTTTTTTGTAAAGCTTTATTTGGAGTCCAATTCTGTTCATACAAGTAACTAGAATCTTTTTTTATTTTGTCCTGGTATTTCCCCACTATATCTTTAAAATTTTGATTTTTACCTATTTTCATCTATTTGTAGGCTTTTGATATGTCTGTAATGTTATGATTTAGAGTTTTTTATTTCATTTAACTTATTGGTGTATAATGTGTAATCATCTATTTGTAGGCTTTTGATATGTCTGTAATGTTACCATTTAGAGTTTTATTCCATTTAGGTCTATGAGGGTAAGTTTGAAAAAGTGTTTGAAGGTACAAAGTTTTAGAAGCAGCTAAAAAAAATGGATTTATTTTTATCTGAGCTTCATCATGTCAGAAAACAATCAGAATTCAATTAAATGTACAAATGACAAAAAATCAAAACATAAACAAGAAAGATAAAAAATTGCATTGTTAAAACAGCTAAAAGGATATTAATAAAATAATAAAAAATCATATTTTAGGATATTCAATTACTTGCATCAAAAAGAGGCTCAAGTAATGCAGAAGTTATTTTTGTAAGAAATAGACTTAGTGAGCTGAATTCAAATCCTGGAAATGCGTGTGTATGTCTATGTGTGTATGTCTTACCCCTCTGCAGAGATACAGTCAGTGTATTCTGCAGCCCCAGCAAATGGGCCATACAACTGAGATGTCCAAAAAGTAAGGTACAAACATTTATTATTTCTATTACTATACAAATAAAACATTGTGGTACATTGTGGTATAAAACATCAGTACTACTATGCTACTTAGTCATGTACCGGACATTGGCATAATGGTTAGAGTGTTCGCCAATGGCCCGGGAGACCTGGGTTCAATCCCAGGTCGAGTCATACTAAAGACTTTAAAAATGGTACTTGATGCCTCCTTGCTTAACACTCAGCATTATAAGGTATGGATCAAGGGTAAAGTGGAGAAATCCTGGGAAAGGAGTAGTGCTGGTGTAGTAGCTGTCAGAAAGGGAGCCTTGACTATGGTCGCCAACTTTACTTAGTCATGTAGTCACCAGCAAGGTTGATGCATTTGTCCCATAAGTGTATAAGTGTCAAAGAATGTAGTGTCATAAGTGTATAAGTGTCAAAGAATGTAGTGTCAAGCAACTTAAGTCACTACTGCACATCTACAACAGTGGCATCTTCAGTGTATAATTATTTCACTGATAAATATCATTTGAAGAGCTTAAATAAATGATAATCTTAGGATCCCAGTCAGGACTATGTGATAGATAAAATAAAATATCCCAGTCATATCAACCCATATACTGGAACATTGGTTCTTCAGTTAATTATTTTGGGATTCAATGAGATGATACTTTCTGATATCCTAACTTCTCATTGACAATTTCAAAGACCAATGATTTTGGAAGATCAAGTTTTATAACAAGTGTGTACTGTCAATTATTGATCAAAGCTTCAATACATTTAGCAATATCTTCTGTTGTTGATGAATATGAATGCTCTAAATGAGGTTCATCTTGCTGATTCATACTCTCCTTTGTGAATGCACTATACCAATTTGATAGAAGCTTCCTGTTTATTACTTATTTGTCATACACAATAACAAGTTCAAGATGAATTTCTGTTAGATTTTTGCTTTCTGCATGCAAAAATCTTATTACATCTTGCATCTCTGTTTGTTCACTGGCAGCCTGGCCCAGTCAGCTGGGGCTGCAGAATATACCAATTGCATCTCTGCAGAGGGGTAAGACTTCCCTAACCAGTGTCCTGGATATGATACTAAACAATCTGATAGTGAGGCTCCAGTAGTGCTGGAGCTTTAGGGACTATGGAATACTCCTTTATCGCCATCACTCCCTGGTCCACTCTGGGCTGCAGTAGTAACACCTGATATTCTATCTATGGATCAAATAGAACTAAACTGTGTACTTATGCTAAACTGAATTGTTTGAAATAGAACCGTTTCTACATTTCACTGTGTGTAAATAAATGACTGATGTTTAATTGAATTGTTAATGATATGTTGCAATACTTGGAACCATTTAACTTTCTTGACTAAACTGAATAGCTTGAAATAGAAGTGTTTTTAGCATTTAAACTGTACTTATGCTAAACCATAAAACCATACCAAACCAAACCAAACCAAACCACAGGCAGCCATCTTTGTTGCGATATCACATATGCATGCTCTCAATATTAAGGTTGTTCTGCAAAAATTATTGTGACGTAATGGCTAACATGCTGGACTGTTTTATTGTGACGTAATGGCTAACATGCTGGACTGTTTAATTGTGACGTAATAGCTAATATGCTGGACTGTTTTATTGTGACATAATGGCTAACATGCTGGACTGTTTTATTGTGATGTAATGGCTAACATGCTGGACTGTAACATCATAGTAAGTGAGTTTGAACTCCAGTCACACTATTGCGTTCACTTTTGGATTAATATCCTTTGGAGAGGTATGAACTCACTTATCCCTCCCAGCCATGTGTTGAATAGCACCACTGTTTTTCTTTGGCATTAAATAACCCACAAAGGTTTATATGTCATTAAACAAAGAAACCAAACGAAACCGTTTTCTAGTCATAAATTTTGCTATGGCAATGCCTCTCAGTAAACTGACATTCATTTGGATTTCATTCATAAACAGGTATTTAAATATACAACTTTACTTCTAACATCTCACTAGTAAACTTTAATTTAAATGACAATGACATCAATTTATTCTACAGTGTAACCCGGATATAAGAGACCCGGATATAAGAGAAACACGGATATTAGAGAGATTTTCTCTGGTCCCAAATTAGAGCCTGTGTTAATGCATATAAAATAGAGAAACTGTGTACAAAAAAGAGCTCATGTTTGTTTAAGAATGTTATCTACAAAATGTGTTTACAAATTATATATATTTAATATATATCTATAAAGAGTATTTGTCATTAAATAACCTACAATGATTGATATGCCATAAAACCAAACCAAACCAAATCATATATATTTAATATATATGTATAAAGAGTATTTGTCATTAAATAACCTACAATGATTGATATGCCATAAAACCCAACCAAATCAAATTATATATATTTAATAAATATGTATAAAGAGGATTTGGCATTAAATAACCTACAATGGTTAATATGCCATAAAACCCAACCAAACCAAATCATATATATTTGACATATATGTATAAAGAGTATTTGTCATTAAATAACCTACAATGATTGATATGCCATGAAACCCAACCAAATCAAATTATATATATTTAATAAATATGTATAAAGAGGATTTGGCATTAAATAACCTACAATGGTTAATATGCCATAAAACCCAACCAAACCAAATCATATATATTTGACATATATGTATAAAGAGTATTTGTCATTAAATAACCTACAATGATTGATATGCCATAAAACCCAACCAAATCAAATTATATATATTTGATATATATGTATAAAGAGGATTTGTCATTAAATAACCTACAATGGTTGACATGCCATAAAACCCAACCAAATCAAATCATATATATTTAATATATATATATATATATATAAAGAGGATTTGGCATTAAATAACCTACAAGGATTGATATGCCATAAAATCCAGCTAAACTAAACCCATCTAAGTACTGAACAGGATCATTGATGCTTAACTTTGAACATGCTTTAATAGTTGTTATTTACTTAGCTTTGCTTAGTTTGATACATAAGCCTTAGATACCTGCTGTTTTTTTAATGGTCACCCATCTAAGTAATGAACAAGCTCATCACTGCTTAACTTTGATGATCTAATGGGAACCAATGCTTTCAGGATGACTTGACCTTAAGTTTTCTGGATCTAACTTATTGATATATCATGTATAATTAGTTATCTGTAAGCATCTGATCTTGGTAATGTTGCTATTTTTTAAATCTTATTTCCTTTAAGGCTACTTTTTTAATTACTCTTTTGTATCCTAAATTTATTTTAGAAAATAGGGAGGAGTTACAGCATTAGAGCTTTTTTTTTGTTAAGATTTTAACAATCTTAACAAAAAATTGCTCTTATGCTGTAACTCTTATGCTGTAACTCCATATCATCATCATCATCATCATCATCATCATGTCGTGCTGGTAGCACGGATATCCCTGACCCTCTCTCGCCACTCCTCCCTATCGTTCATCGCCTCAGGCAGGTCTTCTGGACAACATCCTGTATCCTCACATAGTTGCTGAATGTATGTTCGTGCTGGTCGTCCTGCTTTTGCACGGCCATATGTGGGTGTCCATAAGAGTACATCACTTATGAGTTCGTCCCTGCTTCTCCAGCAGTGTCCTGCATGTCTGGTTCGTCTAACTTGAATAGTTTTCGTGATAGGAGGCAGGTGGCCGTACAGTTGGTGTCTTGTGGGGTGTTGCCGCCAAGCAATCTTAAACAAGTCCTAGTAACTCCATATATGTTTGTGTTATTCAATTGGGTTTGTTTATTTAGAGGAAACTTTTACCAACACTTGCCTTGGATTGTTTAGTTGATTTATTTCAGCAAATCATTTAAGCATTAAGAAAAAAAATTCGAACTGTTCCTTTTGTGTTATATCTAGATTGATGTTTATTTCATTTCTAGTGCATACATCTAATTATTTGTATTTTTGTAGAATTTTTTGGCACAAACGAAGCTAGATGGTCCTGTCATAAAAATGTTGGAAAAACTTTTTCCCTAAAAATTGTTTATTGTTTAGCATTTAGTTCTACTTCTTTGAATTATCAATAAAAATAAAATTATTGATTTTTATTGATCTTAAAATGAGGAGGGTCCTGTTTACAATGTGAATACTATATCGAAATGATCTTTGACTTTTCAATATTCATGTATACCATTTATCTCCCCCTTGGCTTTATTTTGGCCCATTCAGCTGGTGCTGCAGAACACACCAACTGCATCTCTGCAGAGGGGTAAGACTCCCCTATGTGTCTCCTGATATGACACTAAACAATCTGATGGTGAGGCTCCAGTAATGCTGGAGCTTTGGGGAATGTGGATAGGGTCACATCTATGGATCAAATAGAACTAATCTGTACTTATGCTAAACTGAATTGTTTGAAATGGAACTGTTTATATGTATAAAAATGGACTTGGGATTAAATAATCTATAATGGTTGATATATCATGAAACCAAACCAAACCATTTAATTGTGTAACCCATTTGGCTTTATTTACAAATACCAATTTGGAAATGGTAAAACTTGGGTTTGAATAGTTTTATACCACTCTTACCATTATGGATTTTCCTTTACAAATCAACATTATCTTTTTTCTAAAACCACACTGATGAAATCTGGAAACAGTGCTGAAAGTCTTCAACTGACACTGCCTTTGATTGCTTCATCATGACCTTTTGCATGTTCTCAACAGTTCCCAAATGGCAGCCATAGAGCTGGGTTTTGATTTTTAAGAACAGGAAAATGATCACATGATTTGGCTAAAAACTTGTTCATAGGATACTTAGAAAGTAATGTAAGGATTTATTTTCTTAAATTTTCAGGTTGGCAAAAAACCATAATTGACCAATGTTTATTCATTATCTATCAAATGTCAATCAGATTTGATGAGTCCTCACTTTTATCAATTTTTCTTTAGAGTGTGAAGTGAAAGATCAACCAGGATAAACTACATATTCCGCAGTTTCTCTGTCATCCGAAAATGCCTTATGCTACTGTGACTGTGATAGAACTTAATCTCTATATGTATTTATCCAACTCTGCAGCATGATGTCAATCTTTTAAGGAGAGTTTAACAGGTTTGAATTCAGAGTTTTCCTTCTCCTAGATAGGTTACCATACTATAGTTAAAGAGACACTATTGACCCATAGCTGGAGGGATAATAGTTGGATTCATACCATTTTCAAAGGTATTAGCTCTATGTCAAAATGCAAACAGTCTCATCCAGGATTTGAATTTGGGTTGCTGTATCCATTTCCTATGATGATAACCATTATATCATGTGTGCCTCTATGATCTCTATAAACCTGTATTAACTTGTTAAATGTTTTTTTCACATTGTCTGGAAGCTTGACACAGAATTTGATCTTGTTTTCCATTTTCATGGTGCACTTGAATAAACACTCTTGAAATGATTTAAGATTATTGAACTTTTCAATATTGATCCACTGATTTTCAGTCAGGTTTGCCAACCTGAAAAATGAAAAAATCAGTCCCATTGATATAATCATTGCCTGTCATTTGTTAAATAAATTAATTCCCTTGTTAACTGCATTTTCACAATTAGCTCGTTTTTATTTTATTTTCTTCTTGACATATCAACCTTTATGGCTTAATTAATGCCAAAGCCATCTTTTTAGAAGAACAGCAATGATATTTTTAACCTATTGTTGGGGGGTAAGGGAGTTCATACCCTTTACAAAAGGTGTTAGTCCAAAAGTGAACCTAATAGTACAATTGGAGTTTGAACTTGCTTACTTCAAGGCTTTAGTCCAGCCTTTTAACCATTAAGCTACAAGGACTCCCCTAATTACCTCATGCCAAAAATTCAAAGTAGAAACTTTTCACTTTTATCTTTTCCATCTTCATTTGTATGTATGAGGGGAGTCCTCATGGTATAGTGGCTAAAGTGCTCGACTCCAACATTGAATCAAGTGAGTTAGAACTGCAGTCATGGTATTGCATTCACTTTTGGACTAATACCCATGGGAAAGGTATGCACTCCCTTATTCCCCCCACCAGCTATGGGTTAAATAGTATTACTACTGTTCTATTTCAAGGATGGCTCTGGCATTAGATAATCCATGAAGGTTGATCTGACATCAAACAAATGTGACAATATACCTGCTGGCCGGTCCCCACTATCTCAACCTCCTAAACCAGCTCATGGCCATCCGATCGTCTTGTGGTTTCTCTTATCTCTAGCCAGGGGCATTTCACATTGCTTTACAAACACACAAGACACAATATATACAACCGAGAGGGTGGAAGAAAAGAAGAACAAACAAGCATGGACTTAGGTTAGCTCCAAGCTAACCTAAGTCCATGCTTGTGGTTTTCTGTGGGCTATTGCAAGCGTGTATGCTGTGGTTTTCTGTGGGCTATTGCAAGCGTGTATCAGTGAAATTCCCACACAGCCACCAGGAATGCTGACTCATCCTCTCGCGTTGGCTGACCTGGCTTCTGAGTCTACAGGTCGCACCCCCTCACTTGGCAGCCACCTTTCTCTGACTGTTGCCTTTCCCCAACTTCTGATGACTGCTTTCTTCTGTTGACTCCCCAGGGACCTTGCCTTTCCTTGTCATCTACTGGTCTCATAGGAAATCATGCGTGCAAACTCTTTGTGTGGTTTCATGCCAAAACAGACAAAGGAATCCTCTGACTGGCCTTCACCCACACCCACAGAAACGAATGCCACCTATCATGCCATACAAAGAAACCAAACGAAACTGTTTTCTAGTCATGAATTTTGCTATGGCAATGCCTCTCAGTAAACTGACATTCATTTGGATTTCATTCATAAACAGGTATTTAAATATACAACTTTACTTCTAACATCTCACTAGTAAACTTTAATTTAAATGACAATAACATCAATTCATTCTATATTAAAGGCAGATTAAAACTAATGACTTCAGTGACTCTACAGCCATAACTATGAATATTTATGCCAGATTTCCTTTATACTAACAATTTTCCTTCAGTCTTGGCAATTGTCAATTTGCTAAATAAGAATGTTCATTTGAGTTCACATGTTCATTGGATTTATCAAATTTCCTTTAATAAATCCAAAGTCAGTTTGGATGGATCCACAATTTTGTTAAATCAGAAATGTTTATTTAAAGATAAAAGAAAGGAAACTTTAACATTTGACGTTCACCTGACTCAAAACATCCACAGTGCATAGCAAGCAAAGCTGCCATTTGTAAAAGATCTGGAAACTATGTGTAGTATTGATATAGGTTTGCATGTGGTGTAAAGAGCCAGGATGTTGGGAGTACAGAGTCAAGCACCTGGATGGAAGATGACCGCCTGCTTTAAAAAGTGCTATGTCTTGAGGATTGGCAGAGTTGACCTAAGTGAAGACGTTATTTTTGTTGGTGGAGAACATCAACTCAATGAACCAAGTTTAAATTTTGGCTGTTTGCATTTTGCTTCATGCTAATACTCTTTGGAAAGGCATGAATCTATCTCTTCTCCCCTTCTGTTAAGGGGTAAATGTTCAGGCAGACTGGGGTCTTTAGTCTTGTTAAAACAACCAGTCTAGAAGAAGAAAAAACCCAGAATTTAAAACTTGGAGCGTAGGGTTCCAATCTGTCTACATTGATTTGCATTCACTATTCGCAGACAGTTAAAGAGAATTTACATTGAGATTTACAATATTATTCATTTCCATGAATTAGTTGATGCAAATAAACTGGAGAGATGTCTAAAAAAATTTAACTAATAAACTAAAACATCCAAATTGACCTAAATTTATTGATGACCTGAATCAAATTATTAAAAAAATCTTTGTAAATCAATATGTGAAATCAATTTCGTCATTGTTGTTTCTTTGTCTTCTTCCTTCTTGTTTTCTCTCTCCCTCTGTCTCAAAGCTTCTAAGTACAAATTTGTTGTCTTATGTAGAGCTGAAAATTCACTTATGCAAAATATGGGTTATTTGCATAAGTGGAATTTTAGCACTGCTCAGCCACCACTAGGATCAGGTTCTCATTAGTGGACGTCCTGGGTTAGGACTTGCCATCCTCTTCTGCACTAACAACATACCAAACGTGTATCTGAGTGAAATTCCCACACAGCCACCAGGAATGCTGACTCATTCTCTCGCGTTGGCTGACCTGGCTTCTGAGTCTACAGGTCCCACCTCCTCGCTTGGCGACCACCTTTCTCTGACTGTTGCCTTTCCCCAACTTCTGTTGACTGCTTTCTTCTGTTGATTGCCCTGGGACCTAGCCTTTCCTTGTCTTCTTCCGGTCTTATAGGAAATCGTGCGTGCAAACCCTTTGTGTGAGTTTCATGCCAAAACAGACATAGGAATCCTCTGACTGGCATTCACCCACACCCACAGAAAAGTGGTCTCTTTGACTGACGAGGATAGTCATACTTACTAAAGGCAGCCAGAAATTTGCACTGCCTTTTGCTTCTCCCACATGAACAGATTCTGAAAGGATGGTTTAAATTTAAATAATACTACAAAAAATGAACCTCTATAATACTAAGTAAAACAGAGATTGTTTGATTAAAAATACTGATATATAAAATGATGAATTTAGATCAGTGGCCTTAAGGTCACATGCAGCCTTCTAAACCAAGAGTGACCTTCTTGTTGAAAGCCCAATTAAGATTGTGTACTTTCATTTTAAAATCTAATATTACAATGCTCTCTTGTGAAAAGCAATCTAAAAAAAGTAATTTAAAAGTTAGTAAAGTTTTTCATTTTTTAATTAGTCCAAATTTAATTAATATATACTAAGTTATTCACAGATAGTTCAGACATTAGATTTTATTTTAAACATACTAAAATTTTATTGAGTGTGGCCTTTGTAGTTGACAATAATTTTCAATACAACCTTTAAGCATGAAAAAGATCTCCACTACTCATTTACATATATGCAATAATTAATTATGTCAGCTATCACCACACACACACATACACACGTCAAAAACTTTTGTCAATGATAATAATTATGAATAATAATTGTAATCGATGTTTTTGATTTCTTTGTCCATGACAGCTATTTCTTGTTCAATACAGTTATTCAGATAGACATTTTTTTTTTCATTTTCTGACCTCATATGTTCTTTTTTTTATGTAATTTGATTTTGTAGGTAGTGTTGAATTTTTATAAACACATGCATCTCCTTGTCAGATCTTTTATAACCCCTCAAATAGATAATTTTCAATATCCATTAATTAGTGTGTACCAGTGGTTTTAACCTTTTTGTGACTTTATTACCCCATGCTGAAGGTATGCCTCCAACCCTAATTGAAAGTTAATGTTATGTTTCATTGACATAAGAAAACAGATATTACACTTTGGTCCCAAATAAAATCTGGTACATGGAACCAAAATCTCTGATAATGCCTTAAAAATCAAAAACATTCTTGTTCCACCAAAATATACAATAACACTGAGAATTTCAAGTAAAATTTGAATTTATCTCTTAATTTATATCAATGAGAAATTTGAGCTTGATGGTAAGTACAGATTCTCATATCTTGAGATTTTAAAGTAAGGTAACAAAACTGATGAAAAAAAGACAATGCCTGTATTTTGTTTTAATTCAAAATCTTGTGACACTTTTAACTATTTTCTGTGGCACACCAAAATGTTGTGACACTCTGCTTGAAAAGTGCTGATTATTCTCCAATAAAGTTTAATTCAACAATTGGGATATAGAAATGTAATGACCTAAAATATTTGTATTTGCATGTAAAATCATACAATAATAAAAAGGTGCTCATATTGCCCAGTTGGCTGTGGCTGTAGAATTGTGGGGTTTGAAGGTTTTTAGGAAGGTCAGTGGCAAAGGGCAAGGCTGTGTTGCTGTAAGATATCTGACTCCATATTTTGGTTATATTATTTTACCCCACGTTGACTGGCCGGTGCAATGCCTTGCCCAAAGAAGGTCCATAAGAAATATAAAAAGGGAAAGATAGGAACAGATAAGAGACGAAAACATTTCTTTCATACTTTCCTTTATTTACTTGGTGAATGGACTAACCAACGCTACATCCCAAGACACAGCGTGGTGTCCAAAACACCAGATAGTAAAATCGGTGTTGTCGGTTCGACGTCACTACCCGAAAAGAGGTCGGTTCACAGAAAACCTGAGTATTTATCTCTCTTCACCGGCTCCAAATTCGCTACTCCAAAATTCTTCTAATTTTGGCGCGACTGCTTATCATTGGCTACTTTACATTTTATTTTTCTTTTTTCTGATTTTAACCGGATGGATGCGTGGAGCCTTAGGCGTGGCGACGCATTTATACATTTTGTATCTGGCAGCCGACGAGTCAATATCTGGTTGGGAGTTTTTTCTGTTAATTCCTAAATTGCCACAATACATCGCCACCCGAAAAGCGGAGCTTGGAGGATTCTTAGAAAAAATGAATATTTGTAAGGGTGTCACGGCTCTCTTTAAAAAATTTTTAAATTGAAAAAATTATTATTTTTTTTTTTTTTTGGTGTGTCCAGCCAACCCGCTTTTTTTTGCAAAAAGATTGTATTGATTTTTAATTGTCCTATTTTCTAGGAGGATTATTTATCAAATTCTTGTATCTTATTTGCAAATGTTCAATAATTTTGGTAATTTGTTTAGGTGGCTGGAAAACTAAGACTCGTTGGATATGACGGATTTTATTTCCATTTTTTTTTTTATGTGCATTAATTCCGGTTGTGCATAGAATTGTTGAATGTAATCATCTAGTTTGAGAGGATTATTCTTCATTAACTCTTTTGCTTTTTCCTTGGAACTTTTTTTTAATATCCGGGAGTAATTTTTATTTATTTTTTAATTTTTTATCCGTGAGTTTTTTTTTTTTGTTCTTTTTTTTGTGTGTGTGTTCGCTTGCTTGTTTAAACGTTGCATTTTCTGTAGTTGTGACTACTTTTCTTTATTTTTATTTATTTATTTATTTTTTTTTTTTTTTTTAGTCGCTAGTATTTGCTGGAAATCTTTTTTTTGTGTACCTTGTGGTACGTTTTTTTTGTTTTTTTATAAATATGTCACTTTGGGAATAAAAAGGTTATGAGCCAAGAAGGTGGCTTACAGAAGTAGCAGTATATTTCAGAGGAGTAGTGTGAGTTTTTTTGGGTTCTCTGGAATTCCTAGCAGTCGTGTTGGTGTATTAGTGAGGTAGTGGGAGAGATAAACCATGTGGCGACAGAAACCGAAATAGAAGTAGGGTGAGTGAAAGTTTAAAAAAAGTTACCTTATTTTGCAAGTTGGGAAGTGAAAAAGTGTTGAAAGATGATGTTTTGCTGAAAGAAATTCCACGTCCATTTTTGTTTTCCAGAAGTTAGTTCGGCGGGAACATTTGAAAATTTTTCTCAGTGTTTCGCTGGGATTTTTTTTGTTTTTTTTTGTTTTTTGTTGTTGTTTTTTGTTTTTTTGTTTTTGTTTTTTGTTTTTTTCGTTCTGTTTTGTTTTCTTTTTTTGTGTCATGTGGAAAGTCGTCTGTCTCCAGTTTATGATGTTTTTTCTCCTTCTCCTTTTAAAATTTCTTGTTGGGATGTCTTCTTTATTCCGGGTGTTCATTCACGTGTTCGGGGTTAACCAATGTGGTGTTTGAAGGTTTTATCGTCGGGGTTCACCAATGTGGGGTTTGAAGGGTTTTTTTTTTTGCGTCGGGGTTACCAATGTGGGGTTTAAGGTTTTTATGAAGGTCAGTGGCTAAGGGCAAGGCTGTGTTGCCGTAAGATATCTGACTCCATATTTTGGTTATTTAGTTTTACCCCACGTTGACTTGGCCGGTGCAATGCCTTGCCCAAAGAAGGTCCAAAAGAAATATGCAAAGAAAGGATAGAAACAGACAAGAGACGAAAACATTTCTTTCATACTTTCCTTTATTTACTTGGTGAATGGACTAACCAACGCTACATCCCAAGACACAGCGTGGTGTCCAAAACACCAGATAGTAAAATCGGTGTTGTCGGTTCGACGTCACTACCCGAAAAGAGGTCGGTTCACAGAAAACCTGAGTATTTATCTCTCTTCACCGGCTCCAAATTCGCTACTCCAAAATTCTTCTAATTTTGGCGCGACTGCTTATCATTGGCTACTTTACATTTTATTATTTTTCTTTTTTCTGATTTTAACCGGATGGATGCGTGGAGCCTTATGCGTGGCGACGCATTTATACATTTTGTATCTGGCAGCCGACGAGTCAATATCCGGTTGGGAGTTTTTTCTGTTAATTCCTAAATCGCCACAGAATACACTGACTGCTTCTCTGCAGAGGGTTAAGACACATTCACCTACCACAAGTATCCTGGATATAACACTAAACAATCTGATAAAGAAGTTCCAGTAATGCTGGAGCTTTGGGAAATGCAGAGTAACCCTTCATTGCCATTACTCCCAGGTAGCACCTGATAGGGCCCTATCTAAGGGTCAAATAGAACTAAACTGTATTTGTATTAAACTGAATTATTTGAAATAGAACTGTTTATATGTATAAAAATGGATTTGGCATTAAATAACCTACAATGGTTGATGTGTCATGAACCAAACCAAACAGAACCATAAAGAGGTCTTTATGGCATTTTGCATTTAAATATACAATCGAAACTTATCTATTTTTAAAATTCTTTTTACCATAAAGAAAATCACTTTCTTTCTATAAATTTTTATTTACTGAGATTTTGGTATTTGTTTCCTTTTAAGAGTTATCCTTGTAAACCTCCTGCATGCAAAAGTTTGCCAGAAAAAGCATATTGCCCTTGCAGTAGCATCAAGTTGAATTGTAGTAACACTTCTGGATGGAGGGAGAGCTGCACACTGTTTTATCTGCTCCTAGATCTTAAACAACAGGAAAAACCTTTATGTAACATTAAAAAAAGTTCATCCAAGGATAATCTCTTGCAAATTTGTAAACTACAAGGTTCATATAATAAGTTTCCAGACTTTTTTGTGTGGGCACTTTTATTGATAGTACACACATGAAACTCTAATCCCCTTCGAAGTAATCTCCTCCGGCTGCAATGCACTTGTTGTACCATTCCAACGACTCTTGGAAGGCCTCATCAAAGTCCTCTTGTGTGAGCGTGTCAATGACCTTCGTCACAGCCTCTTTCATCTCCTCAGTTGTCTCATAACGACAGCCTCTGAACTTAGGGAATAACCAAAAGTTACAGGGAGCAAGGTCTGGACTATAGGAAGGGTGAGGAACTGTCTTGATGCCCATCTTGGTCAAATAGTCCGTGACAAGGATGAGCACCCTTGGGACAAACTTCGTGCAAATCTTCTGCATCTTCAGTTCCTCACGAATAATTGTGTGTACAGTTCCCACACTGACATCAAACTGTGCACTTATTGTCTCTATAGACACGCAACGGTCCTTATCTATGAAATTCTTTATTTGGCCAATTAACTCTGGTGTTCTGACTTCCTTACTCCTCCCACACCTCTCATCATCCCTCACAGACTCCCGGCCTTCCTTGAATCTCTTATGCCACTCAAAAACTGATGCTCGATTCATGCAAGATGGTCGAAAAGCAGTCTGAAGCATCCCATACGTTTCTATGGCATTTTTTCCAAGTTTAAAACAGAATTTTATTGCATATCATTCTTCTAAAGTGTCCTCACGTCCAGATTGCATTTTTGAAATTCACCAGCTGTGACAATCAGGCTTTAGTAGGGTGTATTCCAGTTGCTGCTGTAGCTGTTGATTTGAACCTGAAATCATAAAAATTGGTCAGTCATCTCATAAGATGTATAGCAATAACATACTGAATTTTCAAGAGTCTACGACAATTTTAAATGCCTGTACAAAAAAAAGTCTGGAAACTTATCGTATGCACCTCATAATCATTTCGGATGAAACAACCATGACTCACAAACAATCAATCGAAGTATTAGATTAGACACTGCAGGATTTAAAAGATAATCCATAAGAAGAGGCAATCAAAGTATTAGATTAGACACTGTAGGATTTAAAAGATAATCCATAAGAAGAGGCAATCAAAGTATTAGATTAGACACTGCAGGATTTAAAAGAGAACCCATAAGAAGAGGCAATGAAAGAATTAAATATTGAGGAATCTAAGGTGACCAGATCAATGTCAGTATGAAAAAAATCTTATCTCTAGCATCACATTCAGAAAATGAGGCTTAAGATTAATATGCAAGTGCATTTAAATCTTGGTAATGCTGTCGGGGAATGGTTTTCTAAAAAGGGACTCCCATAACCAAATTCAGTTGCCCTTTCAAATTGTTCAAACAGAAGAAGAATCAATTGCCAGAGTCTTGATATTCATATCCAAAACTTGGACAAAAAAATTGCTCTGAGATCAAAAAAGCACTTTTAGCACTAATAATGTTTCAATAAAAGAAATGAACTTAAGAATATGTTTTTTTGGCAAGGAAAGATCCTATAAATCAGTTGATGATATCAGTCCTTGGGATCAAATTATTAACTATCCAACTGAGTTTCTTAATAATCTTGCACCGACAGGGACTGCTCTATGTAATCTGTTACTGAAGTTGGGGGCACCAATCCTGCTGCTATGTAACCTTGATTCATCCAAATCATGCATCAGCACAAGACTTAACATAAAAAAAGTATGATGCCCTATGTCCTGGAAACAATAATCATGCCAAGAAAATATGCTGGAGTTAACTGCTTCATCCCCAGAATATCTGTGAGACCAACTGACTTACCACACTCAATTTGAAAGGCTCTAGTTTCCTGTCTGACTCATCTTTGTCATAACAAACAAATATCACACGAAAAGTTGTTGGATTTAATCTGGCAGACTCTGTCTTTTCACATGGCCAGCTTTATGTTAGTTTTTCAAGAGTTTTAAACTCTGATCGTCTTCATTCTGACACCAGAGTGGGAAACCAAGAATATTGTGTACTATGAAGCCTTAAACTGGACAAATTAGTGAACAAACAGAACATAATTTTTTACTGCAATGAAGAAAAAAACATTGGAATATTTTTTTGTAATATGAACCAAATTTGTATATTACTTCATGTTACCTCTTCAATTTTGAAATCCCCTTCAAATACCAACTTTTGACTTGATTTCTTTTTTTTGACAGTTTCTATTTTACAATGAATATGAATAGCAAACTGAACCTTCCAAGAAAATGAAACATTTTTAAATAATTTCTTTTTTATTATCATAATCTAGGGTACTTAATTGATATCAATCTGGAAATTTCATTAACATTGATTAATTTTCTTTTAAATGGAAATATATAAATATGAATATAAATGAATCTGAGGAAGATGAAGACTTAATATCACTGCAATAATTAATGGTAAGTAAATATTTCATTCATCATATTCACATATATTTTTATAATCTGATATTTTTTTTCTATTTAGTTAGAGGGAAACATTAAAATCATATTGGAAGCTCTGGTTATTTTGTTAAACTGTAGTAAAAAATTGTATTGTTATAAATATTATCTATCCTCCAATTATTTTCTCATTAAAAAAAAAAAGATTTGTACATTACTGGTGTTAATTTCTTATAATAGATAAACAACGCTGGGTTTCCCCTCTAGTATATAGAGAAATGTGATTGTATGTGAGAGAGAGAGGGGGAAAAGTAAACAGCATGATGATATAAGGGAGATAACTTATAATTATTGTCTTATGTAAGGAAACCATGGTATGGTCATTTAAAAAGGAAGCTAACATTATTCGTCAACGTATCTGAAATGAGTAATTATATTTCTAGAACTATTGTCCTCATTTTGATTGTTATATTCACAAAATTTTGGCTTCTGTATCCTATGGTTTTCTGCAAACGTCTTTTGTTGTAGTATGTAGTCTTCAAGAATTTTGAACTGAACCTTTTATTCAGAGGTAGACAGTTTTTATTTGGCTGTCCATGCAACTTCAAGGTAGAATCCAACTCCTGGAAGTTTTAACTCTGTTCATGGCAATTCTTAGTTATGTTCAATATTTTTATTTTCTATATTTTTTTTGTCTTTTACTCTTTTTTTGTACTTAAAATCATGTGTTACAAATTTTTTAAGCAGAGTTTAACAGGTTTGAATTCAGAGTTTTCCTTCTCCTAGACTAGTTGCCTCACCAAGGCTGAAGAACCCAGTTTGTCCTACTATTTACCCATAGCTGGAGGGAGAATAATTAGATTCATACCTTTCCTAAGGGTATTAGTGCTATGTGAAATGCAATCAGTCTTGTCCAGGATGTGAACTTGTGTCGCTGTGAATTGCATTATTGATATTAATTCATTTTGATATTGTATCACATAAAAAAAGTCATTGATATTTCAGTTAGTGGAATGACAAACTTTTGAAAAATTAATTATTATTGGAAAATATTTTCTCCTGGGTTTCAAGGTGACAATTTACTCTGGTTGGTATTTTTAGATAGTAAATAAACAGTGAAACAGCATCTTTTTTCAAAAAAGTTAATAAATTTTATTTTTATTAAGATAGTGGGACTGTAGGCACATTAGATTAAAACATTACTTGAAAATGATATGTGGTTTATTTCTTGAGAAATGAGTTTAATTGACATGAAACACATAAAAATCTGAATACAATATACTTAAAAAGAAAAAAAAAAACATAGTTTGATGGCTTGAATTATCATCTGTTGATATCTAAAAAAACTATGGTCTCTACTTAAACTTCTGGACACAGTGTGATGTTGTACCTCCTTTTCAGAAGACTTGGTAGCAGATGGAACTATGCTGTGTTAAAAGATAAAATAAAGGTAATAAAAGAAATTTCTTTCTATTCTTTTGATAAATTATATTTAAAATTTAAATGAATGTATTTAATAATATTCTAAATATTAGAATGCATATTTCTTTTTTAATTAATATTTTAAATTCAAGTTGACACAAATGTAAAACTTTTGTTAAAAATTGACAAAAATTACCCCCCCCCCCAATACAAAAACATTTTGTGGAATAAAAAATATTAATAATTTTTTTGCTTTTCTTCTTTTTTTGTTTGATTTGACTTTTTTCTTTGGTTAACTTATATGATCTGATATTAAACTATTGTTAGCATAATTTTTTACAATAATAACATTTTTTAGAGCATAAAATTACTAAAACTAAGTGAGGAACTGATAGACAAACTGTAAATTTAGTGGTCAATGAAAAAAGTAAAATACAGTGGAACCTTGGTTATCAGACAACTCTTAAATTAAACAATTCAGAGTTCAACCAAAAGATTTGAGTAAAAAATGCCTTAGTGATTGAAAAAATGTTTTGAGTTTGAACATGCGAATGACTGCTGAGACAAATCAAACACAGCCAAATGGCTGGCTGGGTGGGTCTACCCTAGTAGTATCAGTCTAAGCTGATCCATCATGGAGCAAGTGTTTGATATTGTGTTTGTGTAAATTCTTTGCTTCATTAGTGTTGATTCTCTACATTACTTTAACCCTTAGTCATGGGTTCTAAGAAAGGCAGCAGTAATACTACCAGAAAGGAAAAGAGGATGGTCACCGTTTCTGAGGGGAAATATTGTTTCAGTTTTAGAATAAATTAGATCAAAAATTTGGAATGAATTGTATTCGACAACCAAGGTTCCACTGTATTGTCTGTTAACTGGATTCAAATGGAATTATAACTCATGATTATTGTTTCCTTTTCTTTTCTCCTTATTAAAAATATTTATTGTATTAATATATACATATTTACCAACCCCTCCGCTCGGGCAGGATATGACACAAGGTCAATTTTTAAACGGAGTTTAACAGGTTTGAATTCAGAGTTTTCCTTCTCCTAGACAAGTTGCCTCACCAAGGCTGAAGAACCCAGTCTTCCCTACTATTTACCCATAGCTGGAGGGAGAATAATTGGATTCATACCTTTCCTAAGGGTATTAGTGCTATGTGAAATGCAATCAGTCTTGTCCAGGATTTGAACTCGTGTCACCGTGTCCATTTCCTACGATGATAACCATTACACTACGGGCACCTCCTAAAATTGTATTAATATAATAAGACAATTAATATATACATTAATGCATTAGAAGATACTCACCTCCCTAATAAAGTGTTGATTCTATGCTTGCAAGAGATCTCTTATTGAATTAGACTCTAAAAGAAACTTAAACGTTTTCTTTGGGAGCTTGTGTGAAGATGTCAATGGTAGGCTCTTTAACTGCTACAAGTTATGTAGTTGACATTTTGCAGAGTGAGTTTGTTGGTTCAACATTTCATACAAGTTTTAAATAGGATTGAGATCTTAAAAGTTTTGTGGTTAGAGAAATACATTAAAGTCATCATCATCATCATGTTCTTGAAACCTATAGCTTTGGCAAGATATATTGTCCTTCTAGAAGATGTCAATGTCATAGAACATTGCTGCAGCAAAAACGTATACATCTGTTTCATTTTATGCTAATGCTATAGGGGAAAGGCAATCATCAATCTGTTTTTGCCACAGCTATGGGTAAATAGAAGAGTAAGGCAGTCTGGGTTCTTTTTGGTTAGGTAACCTGTCTAGAAGGAATTGAATTCCAACCAGTTTTACTCTGCTTAAAAATTGACCTTTGTCACATCCTGCATATTATGGATAAGTTGAGTAAATACATAGTCCTCTTAAAAATTGACCTTGTGTCACATCCTGCTATGGCAGAGGGGTTGGGTAAATACATAGTCCTCTTAAAAATTGACCTTGTGTCACATCCTGCTATGGCAGAGGTGTTGGGTAAATACATAGTCCTCTTAAAGATTGACCTTGTGTCACATCCTGCTATGGTAGAGGTGTTGAGTAAATACATAGTCCTCTTAAAAATTGACCTTGTGTCACATCCTGCATATGGTAGAGGGGTTGAGTAAATATATACATGGTCTTTAATGATGTTCTGGAGGATAGTATTCATTAAACTACTTTTCACCAAAAAGATTGGACCCATTGTTTCCTAAGGATAATATTGCTAAAATCATAATACTAATTATAATAAGTAAAGTTGGCAACTGTAGTTGAGGGTGACCTGAAGGCTCCCTTTTCGATAAATACTACACCAAGGTGTAGGGGAGGGCACTACTCCTTTCCCTGGATTGCTCCACTTTATCTTTGATCCGTACCTTATAATGCTGAGTGTTAAGCAAAGAGGCATCAAGTACCATTTTTTGAGTCTTTGGTATGACTCAACCTAGGATTGAACCCAGGTCTCCCGGGCCATTGACAAACACTAATCATCATGCCAATGACCAGTCTAATTATAATACTAATTATAATACTAATTTCTCTTGTTGGCTATTTTCCCACTTTGCATTCTTATGTTATTGTTTCTCCCGAGATGATGATACACTCATTGGCTTAGTGGGTAGAATATTTGCCCATGGCCTATGAAAGGCCTGAAAGTACTCCGGACAATTTTGGTAAATTCATCCACCAATTCTAATCTAAAACCAAGACACTTGTCCGGAAACTTGTAAAGATCTTTATAAAATTATATAGACAAAATGTGTCTTTATTATTTAATCTGACATGCTTAAATAAAATATATATATATTTCTTTAAGAAAAAACAAAAACTGGTCACATTAGGATTATGAATTTATTTCCATCCTGTTATGGGTTTTGATATAAATCAAAAACACCCAAAAAAAAACTAACAGGACTTCTTCAGATCTTATGGGTAAGATCTTATCCATAAGATCTGAAGAAGTCCTGTTAGTTTTTTTTTTTTATGTTTTTGATTTATATCAAAACCCATAACAGGATGGAAATAAATTTATAATCCTAATGTGACCGGTTTTTGTTTTTTCTTAAAGAAATTATTGCTCTGTAATGTCTGTTACATTGAGCTCTTTACCAGGAAAATTTAAATGTTCACTGTTGAATGGTTATTTTGTCCTGATGGAATTACTCCCAACTCCGGTTTAACTGGACTGAATAATACCTATATATATATATATATGCTTAGGTCTTTAAAATTTCTAAATTCTGACTTAGTTCTAACTGTCCCTTTTTCATTTTAAGCAGAGTTTGTGGGTTTTAATCTTACATCCTTATATGTGCAGCTACTTTTTCTTTCTGGTTTCTAACTGTTATCAATGGAGGTGTCCTCGTGGTGTAATGGTTAAAGCACTGGACTGCAGAATTGTCGTAAATGAGTTCAAACTCCAGTTGCACTATTACGTTCACTTTCAGTTAAATACCCTTGGGAAAGGTATGAATCTCCTTATCCTCCCAGCTATGGGTTGAATAGTACCCCTACTGTTCTTCTAGAAGGATGGCTTTGGCATTAAATAACCTACAAAGGTTGATATGCCAAAAAACTGAAACTTATCAATTTTAAGACATTTTTTACACTAATCACTTTTGGATTTTAATTCCAGCACCACCAATTCAAAAGACAAATGACTGACAGTTTAGTTAAGCACCTTTTTAGTTTCTTTGGGGTGTCCTCGTGGTGTAATGGTTAAAGCGATGAACTGCGGAATCGTAGTACGCGAGTTCGTACTCCAGTCGCGCTATTATGTTCACTTTCGGGCAAATACCCTTGGGAAAGGTATGAACCCCCTTATTCTCCCTCCAGCTATGGGTAAATAGTAGGACGGACTAGGTTCTTCAGCCTTGTTGAGGCAACTAGTCTAGGAGAAGGAAAACTCTGAATTCAAACCTGTTAAACTCCGCTTAAAAATTGACCTTGTGTCATATCCTGCCCGAGCGGAGGGGTTGGGTAAATAGTACCTTTTTAGTTTCTTAATAGATTTTTATTTATTTATATTTAAAGATGAGCTAATTATATTGGCATAAAAGTTTGACCACATGGTTTCTGGGGATTTTTTTTTTAATATTAGATTTTACTTCAGTCATTTATTAGAATATACAGAAACATGTATACACCTATTTTTTTTACATATCTACAAATTAAAACAAAAGAATTAACATGTAGCTGGGGGTATGATAAGTTTATATCCTTCCCAAAGGTATTAGTCTAAAAATGAATGTATAACGAAAAAGTTGAATGAAATGCTTTCCTGTTATATTTAAAAGGAAAATAAATTAATCGGAATGAGATATCGAAAGGTTTTCAAGAAGGTTTAATGGCAGCCAGAATAAGGGGTACCTTTATGCTGCAAGTCTCGTAGGAAGGAAGAAATAGTTATCGAGTTGAGAAAGAATCACAGCAGCTAAATGTCGAAGCGGAATATACGTCGCTGTAGACATAGCAAGTATTGAGTTGCTGATTTTAGAACAGGAGTGAATATTCAGCCGTAGATGTGTGGTCCTGGTTGCTGTGGGAGAGAAGTAATCGCTGTCTCCTTAATGTTGTCCAGGAATGAAGTAGCTGAATTGTCAGAGGCGGTATTAATTTGTATTCAACGGTGGAAACCTGGATCTAGAAGTGTAGACCCAAAGGTCCATGAATTAGACAGTAGATCAGGAATGAAATATTCAGCCATGATGCATGGTCCTGTTTGCTTTAGAAGAGAAGTATCACTGTCTCTAGAAAAAGTTGTCTGGGAATGAAGTAGCTGAATTGTCAGAGGCAGAATTAATTTGTCTAATTTGTATTCAAAGGGTCCATGAACCAGACGGCTCTATCCTCATGGTGGTGAGCTGCTGCAATAAAAGAGCAGACAGAAATACGTCCATCCTGTCTGGAGGTTACTGAGTAAGAGCTAGTTTGGCGGGCTTTCACTGAATTTGATATACCCGGGAAAGTCGTCCGGGCTGAATGGGATTCGTCATCCCCATTGGGTGAAATTATATGATGAGACCAACGGTTGAAATAATTTACGCACCAAACATACAGAGTTCTTTCTGCTACAAATGTAATAGCGTGACTGGAGATACATAATGGGTAATTAAATATTCAGAACTCCTAAATTGGAGGTAGACTTAGAATAATGATTGTCATTGTAAGAAATTGAGTTGGTGTCTTGAGTTCAAATCTTAATTGAGATTGTTCCCCACTAATACCCTCAGGAGAGATATGAATCTGTCTCTTCTTTCACCAGCTATGGGTAAATACTAGGGGAGATTGAATTCTTTAGCCTTTGTCAAGAATCTAATATATAAGAAAAACTCACAATTCAAACAAGCTTTACACTGCTTAAAAATTAGGACTGGATAGGGATGGGATCCACCAGGCTATGTTATGTCCATAACATCCTAGTAGCACCCCCACAACCCTGTCAGGTTATGGGACTAGTGAAAGAGTGAAACTTATGAATTATAATATTCCTTTGTATTTCTATATAATATTTGCAATTCATTTTTCATTTATATTCCTCTCACTTATTATATAAAAAAGGGGCCATTGTCTGTCATTTGTATCTAAAGTTTATTTAAAATATTACTTCAATAAACTTCTGAATCTTGTTTTTTACTTTTATAAAAAAACATAATTGATTAGTCAAAATAGTTATTAAAATACACTTCAGAAATAAATTTATATAAATCCATAAGCTTCTAATTTTGTGGACATCAAAACACTATCATAATTTTTTTTTTCTACAGTCTACGACACCATTGAGGCCTATTTTGTAATTTTTACTGCTAGTATTGGCCTAGTGGGTAGAATGTTTGCCAATGGTCCGGAAGACCTGGGTTCAATCCCAGGTTGCGTCAAAGATTTTAAAAATGGTACTTGATACCTCATTGCTTAACACTCAGCATTATAAGGTACATATTGAGGGTAAAGTAGAGCAATCCAGAGAAAGGAGTAGCGCCCTCCCCTACAAATCGATGTAGTAGCTATTGAAAAGGGAACCTTCTAGTTGCCTTCGACTATGGCCGCCAACTTTACTTATATCATTGAATAAAGCTCATTGAAATCTTACTTTAGTGCATGAAATAAAACTATAGTTTATTCAACTACTCAAAGCTATATTTATCTCTCCCAATAATATCAAAGCATTGTATTAAAAAAACAGCCTTAGTGGTGTCATGGACTATATTATATTTTTGCACTCTTACAGTTAATTTCTCATCTTTATCAATTTTTTGAAAATCAAGATATGACTGCCCAATGCATTTGTAATCATTTCTTTGCTTCTTGTATAACCCACAAAACTACAAATATTTGTGTGAAATTATTGGCTGCAGGCATTTTATTTTCTGTTAAAAATATCAGAATTATCAATCTCCAATAATTTTATATTCTCATCACAATCTACTACTTGCTTCTAGTGAATCTAGAAGTCCAGAACCAGAAAGATTTAATATTCTTGGTTTTGGAATCTTCCGATTAAAAATAAAGTTTTTTGAGGGCAAAAATATAGAAACAACAAAAATAAAGTTTAGAAAACAAAATAGTTTTATTATCACCATCACGAGCATTACAGGAACAGATTTCAATCAGAAAAATAATTTGTACACCAAAATTTGAGGTTTACACATTATTTATTATTTAACTTTTGGACTTGGTGGCATCTATTAACATTTCTTGAAAATCTTCTTTTTCTCATTTCAAACTAAATCCAGTAGATGAGGGCACAATTTCTCATTGAAAGATTCCTTCAGTTAAACATAATCTTTCATTATTATTTCTGTTCATATGCAGGTAATGTGTACCTAATGAAGGCACATATAATAATAATAATAATAATAATAATAACCTTCCCACTGACTAGTGTAGGAGTAAATAATGTAAATTCTCTAAAGTAAACAAAAATGTGAGGAATAATTATCAATTAATCATCAGCTACTTCATCTCAGTGGTTGTGCTGTGGGTTAGCCAAAACAAAGGGTTCCAATTAGAAAAAAACAAAGAATCAAACAATATTTTCTTATCTATTGGGAAAATTCAGTCCATTAGAAATAAAAGAAAAGTATGGTGAAGACTTTAACAGCAAAGAGAGAAAGCCAAAAAAAAAAAAAATTTTAAATTCCAGGGAAAAAAATGTTGACATTAATTGGTATATAATAAACTGGAATGCAGGTAAGCGTTGTGAAAAGGTGATATGATTTACTGTGTGTATGATCAAGTGTATCTTTTGTTTTTTTTTGTTTATTTTTTTTTGTGAAAAACAATTGAGAAAAATAACAACAACCAATATTTAAACAAAAAAAAAACAAAAACAGTAAAAATGAAAACTTAAAACTATAATTTACAATTAAGTAACTGTTGGCACAACACATTCGGGAGAAAAATGTCCTTTGCTAGAAAGTACCATCTTGTTATAGATTTTCTTGAAGAAAATTTTAATGTCATTGGTTCAATATGGAAAACATTACTTGGTGTATACATGTGCAAAGGGTGTATTTCCAATTAACAATAAACGTAAAGTATTTGTCTTTGATTAGAGCAAGTAAAACCTTAGTAAAAATCTATTTCAAAACATATTACTTGTGTTTTAGGTAATAGAATCCAGGATAATATTCCCAAGTCTTATTTTTGCTATTAAACACAATTGATATATAACAATCCACAAATGTGCATAAAACAAGTTTCATACATACACACATAAAATCAAGTGTGTTAAGTGGTATGTGCATGTATATTCAAGAATATTTAAACTTTTAAATATATATTCTTATGCATATACATAATAAATTGGTGTGTACATCTAAACATGTTTATACACTTGTTTTTAGATAATAATTATTATTGTATATATACATAACTATTGAGAAGTATATTCAATTGATCAAATACAGTCTCTCATTTTTTTTTTTTTTTTTTTACATATACTCACTCCCCCCAAACCTTTGGAAAAGGAATATAAAAATGAACTATGAAGCTATCATTAGAATTTTGTAATCAAATAAATATCTATTTCTAGATTTCTTCAAACTACTGAACTTCTTTTTATTTCTGTTGTTACCACTTTAAAGCTAAACAGCCATTCAAAGCATACAACTAGCCATTCTATAGAATTTTAAGATGAGATTCAGGGAAAGAACTGTATATAGCTATACTAAATCTTGCATATAATTGAAGCAACTTAACAATTCTAAAGAATTTGTAGACATTGCAGCAACAAGGGGATTTTCAATAATACAAACCACTCTTTGTAATGTCCTTATTAGAGGTAGTTTCTCCCAAGAGAAATGGTTGAGAGAAGATTGCATTTATAACATTACAAGCAAATTTTTAAAAAGTTGTCTTAAAGTTGGATTCAAGGAATATAAGAAAGTCATATCCAAAGATATGGTTGAAAAATTTGATATAGTAGATCATATTTGAAAGGAGAAACTTTTACATTGCTTTCTCTTGGATGAAGTCTAAATAATAAGCATTGAACATCAAGAAATATACATTAGCTTGATGGACGGAGTGGATTTCTATGTTTGGTGAGAGAATTGAAGTATAAAAATATTGAATCATCTGTGTAAAACAGGCTGCTGAGTGATATTGTCTGTGTGACTCATATTGACAGAAATGAGTCGAGCCCCTCAGTATATTTGCTAACATTTCTTTTCTCTTTCATCTTTTCTGAGGAAAAAGTGACTCCTCTCTTTTCTTATAGATTGTATACTTAAAGAAGGCTGTAGAATTGGTTGGCAGAAATGTGATTATATCAGCAACACAAAGAATGAATTCAATCATCTGAACAACTCTTGGGAAGTTAATGGTTCTTCTCAAAATTATAGAAAGTATTTTCATAAATAATTACCAAAATTTTCCTAATTTTTTATATTCACATAAATATTTTGTAAGAGACAATTTTTAGAATTAATATTGATATTCCAAAACAGCATTGAATTCAAATTAGAATTCTGAAATAATTTTCAGACAAATTATAAAAGAAAAAAAAATGAAGTTTCCACACAAATATTCAATAAAAGTAATTGACAATTTTTTTTTTTTACTTTTAACAAAAACTGACAAATGTTTTGAAATTTACAAAAAAAAAAAAACTGAAAGATTTAGTTTATTGTTATTGTTTATAATAATAATAATAATAATAATAATAATAATAATGCAAATATCTTTTATTAATTCAACAATTTTTACTATAAGTGTTACAAAGGAAACAAACTTATCTAGGTTTACAAATGAAGGAATTCCAATGACACTATTCAAGAATTTTAAGATTCATGAGCAAATGAAAATACTATAATTTTAGTAGTAAAATATCAGGTGGTCATGTATATTTTAGACAGTTTTTCTTTCTGTCATGTTTTACACTTTACACACCAGTATCATACATATGAGTTTTTTTGTGGACCATTTTTCTATATATAATCCATATTTATACATATATAAAACATATGCAAGTTTCTGTGAGCATATAAAGAATCAAGTATATGACAAGGTGAGTTCATAGACCTTATGACTTTTACCTTTTCCTTTCTAAATGTGGTAAAATATTAAATATACCTAAGTATTTTAAGTTATTTAAAGTTTAAAACATGGAAATAAGAGATGAGAGTCTCAGTAATTAAAGAAAAAATTTCACAATACATCATCATCATTGTTTTCTTGCCAACATGATACTGTGTTCTTTTTCCTTTTTTTTTTCAAAATGTCATTGGCAATGTTAAAATCATAAATTCTGATAAATGAAATATTTTATTGTATATAAACAAAAAGGGTGTAAATTTATTGTATAAAAAATTGAAAGTTTTTTTTTGTTAATTTTACTTGTTAAACAATAAAATTACAAAAATGATGAAACTAAGATTATCTTATATTCTAGAAATGTTCTTTAAAAAAAATGAGAATTTGTAAAACAAAAAATGAAAATTAATTTGAAAACTTTTTTATCAAATTATTTTAAAGAAAGAATCAATCAATTTTGTTTCATTTAGTACTTTTTAAAGGAATGTTTAGTACTTTTACAAGTAACAAAATAAGTCATTTCATTTAGTGAGCAAATCTTTCATAAGATTTATTTTTCGAGTTCAGAGAAAAAAAAGAAAAGGAACCTAATTGAAAAGTTAATCCTCACTATTTTTCAAACTGACAAAAACAGTTTAAAGAATTGTGATATAGAATTAGTTTAGTTATTATTTGAAAACTGTAAGATAAAGGTCAGTTAGCCCTGTTCAAGTATTCAGTTTGTATATAAATTAGAATAATTAGAGTTATAATAATCTTTTTAGAGGAGACCATTGTACAGAATTTAAAACAACTTTAACAAACCTGAATATATGAAGATATATGGATCATAATTAAAAGAATGACTATTATTCATCTTCAAATAGAAATGTATAAAAAAAATTTTCCTTGTATAAAAATGAATCATACTCATTTTATGCTCTTATAAAGCATTCTCTAATATTCTTATATCAGACCTGAAAAATACTTGCAGCTTATTCAAGTATTCCTATTGTTTTTACCATAAAAAACAAACTTCATCATCATATCAAGTATCATGATATAATAATTTCATTCTATAATCACCGGCTCATTAGCCTAGTGGGTAGAGTGTTCGCCAATGGTCCGGTCATACCAAAGACTTTAAAAATGATACTTGATACCTCCTTGCTTAACACTCAGCAATATAAGGTACGTATCAAGGGTAAAATGGAGCAATCCAGGGAAAGGAGTAGCGCCCTCCCCTACACCTCAGCGTAGTAGCTATTGAAAAGGAAGCCTTCTGATCACCCTCGACTTCGGTCGCCAGCTTTACTTTTTTACTTTCATAATCACACAACAATTTCCGTAAAAATCTAATTCATTATCAATATAAATTTAAATTGTTTGCAATCCACTTTGAGAACTAAAAATTTATAAAAATATACTTTTGGAATGAGGCTTCATGATTCAATTCGTCATTCAGACATTTTCAGTTTTGTTATTTTCAATGCAATATTTCAATGATTCTCTTCATCAGGTGAACATCACATCTAATAACTTAAAAGATTAGGCATCACAAATGAGAGAATTTAACATCCTTATTTGCCTTCCTAACATTGGACAGGAAAGGAATTTGTCAGTCTAAGTAGATGACAATTCTGAAGAAAACAATCTTGAACATTATTCTACAACCATTAATAAAATACTTGATATCATTACCTGAACCACAAGATATAAAGGAAAGTCGGATCATAGTTAAAGAATGGTTTGGTTTCTTTGTTTAATGGCATATCAACTTTTGTGGATTTTTTAATACCAAACCAATCTTTGTAGAAATGTAGTAATACTATTTAACACATAGATGAGAAAATAGAGTATGAGTTTTAAAGTGAATGTAATAGTGCTTACTGGACCTCAAACTCACTTACTTTGAGGACACAGTCCAGGACTTTAGCTATTACACCATGGGAACTCTCCATTTCACTAGAGAAAGTTATATTTTGAATTGACAAGAAAAAGTGGACTTGATGACTATCAGAGATTTAAAGAGTGATGGTAACATTATCATCAGTGGATAAAAGAACATATGTAAGTTGAGGTGGACGGATCATAATATTCTAATAAACTGAAAAAGCTTGTTGACACAAAAATCTTTAAAAAACATATCTTACATATGACTGAATATACCATGCTAATAAGACACCATTTTAACAATGCTGAAAAGAGACAACTAACTCAGTTGTTATAAACTAATTGATTTTATAAAGTCCACATGTTATCTTATTTCAAGTTATGAAAATACTTTAGGTGATTACTGAATAACATAAAAGTAAAAAGTGATACTAGCTTTAATAAATCATCTTTCAAGTCCAGATTTCTAGTCTTAGTAAACATTGCAAAGCTAAAACTTCAAATTAAGAGAAGAAAAAAGAATACACA
The DNA here is from genome assembly GCA_963585895.1 of Sepioteuthis lessoniana. Classification (NCBI taxonomy): domain Eukaryota; kingdom Metazoa; phylum Mollusca; class Cephalopoda; order Myopsida; family Loliginidae; genus Sepioteuthis; species Sepioteuthis lessoniana. Next base: position 1,004,698 of record CAUZXS010002319.1, read on the forward strand.
TATGAAAAATTTGACATTTGCAAATACTGTAATATTGTAACCAGATTATTCATAATTGTGAGTTTGATGACTGCAGTATTTGTACCTGTTACCATATAATTGATTCCAATACAATATCTTGAAACATCAAGTAAAAACCAGAACTGATGATTTAAATATAACCACAGATAAAATGTTAGCTAGCAACATTCACTGTATGTCAACACCTTTGATACCTTAATTATATTTATTGATTATACAATAAGCATTCATTTTAAAAAGACCAGACAACTCACTGCATATACCATTTATCTTAAAAAGGTTGGATATACCATTCACCTTAAGAAGCCAGATAACAAACCAGAAAAAAATCTTCAAAAACTAGTAAAAATATGAGACCATTAGTTCAAGAAAATCATCAATGGTAATCCTTAATTTTAAAATTTTGAATTTGGGGTGAGGAGTGTTCGGTTAAGAGCTTTTGTTAAATTTGCCATAGAATTTATACAAACAATAACATTTTTCCAAGCTGATGATATTCTTATTTGAATAAAAGGCAAAGCATTCTAATTTTTTTTTTTCCAGAACATTTTGTAAAATAACCACTTTTTGAAATTTTACTTTATTTTATTTTTTTCTGTTTTATCAAATTTAAAATATACAGTAAGTTATATTAAACAAAATTAGCTAGTAGCCTTGTACCAAACTAAGCTTAGTAAATATCATACAAGACTTGCTGTCTGTCAAGGGGGCATTTTTTGTGAGTGGGTGGGGTGGGGTTATAATTTAATGGACTGAGGGGAAAGAAGTAGAAACCAGAAAATATCTTTAATTTTTTTTTTTACCTCAACCTGAGATTAAATATTTAATGCAAAATAATCTTTAAAAAAATAAATTTACTTTTGTAATTATATATGACAAAATAAAAAAAACCTTCAAATGTAATGTTCATTTATAAAATATATTTATATTAGTTATCTATTGTGAGTGTATATTTCAGTAGTTTTAAGTGATCAAAATGTACAAAGTGGACAGATATTCAATGTTCAAGTTGAGTAGGTCATAATTACAGCTCAATAATATATATCATACATGATCAGAAAATATTATTGAAACCTATGAACTTTTAATAATATAAAAGGAGTATATTGATTTTAGCAATGATTCTAAAACTTTGATTTTCAGATTACTGTCAAGTAATGGATGAATATATAATCTTGATTCAGTTTAGATCAATTATTAAAAGAAAAGAAAGTCAAATATTGAACCATGCATAGCAGGTGATATTTATTTGTGGTTATTTAAGGTTATCATTTGATATTACAAAAATTGGACTGAAATTGAGTAAGTAAGACTTTTGTTATCTTTTCAATTTTATGATTTTCATCATATTATAACAATTTATTTGGGCAACTGAGATATATTCCATGATAAAATACCAACTTTATTTTAGGAGAAAAGTAATCCAGATAAAACATTTTAAACAAGATATAAATGTTTTCTATTCAATAATCTTAATGAATTTATTATTTTTCTATTCATATATATCATTTTCTATATGTAAGGTCAGGAAATTTCTGATTTAGTATTTTGTTTGTTTGTTTGTTTGTTGTTGTTGTTGTTGTAGTAGTAGTAGTAGTAGTAGTAGTAGTAGTAGTAGTAGTAGTAGTAGTAAATGACAACATGCTAAAGAATGATATGCAGTAGGAAAATATAGTCTTGATTTAATGAATGTGATATTCAAGTCTAGAAAATTTATTAAATCTGAATATATCCAATTAGATGAGAAAGAGGTTTATAAATACCTTGGTTATAGATAAAAGTGATTGGTATTCAGTTCAATAGGATGAAATTACAAAATCTGCTTTGTCAAAGTTGGAATCAGACATTAGAAAGAAAACTGATACTATTGTCTTATACAACCTCAGTACACTATATAGTTTCAAACTCATAGATTGGAAAAATAGACAAGAGAAGCTATGAAGCTTTGCTATTTATAGGATTCCCAACCTTAAAGTTGTTAATATAGAGAGGGTGGGTGATGTGGATCAGTCTGTTTATAAGGCCACTATAAATGTATTTATTTTAGCAAAGACAGCATATTAGCATATTCAAACACTTATTGATCAAGTTTCCTTGAAAGACCACAATGAAACACAGGGAGAAAAATAAAGAATGATCTATAGGAGAAACTGAAAGTTTATATATTAAAGAACGAGACCAAGAAAAATATAAAAGTAGAAACATCATAGCAAATGCAGAATGTTTTAGACATTAGACATATATATAAGCCATAAAGTAGTTTATTATCTTTTGTTGATGTTTACTGGATTTTAACAGGAAGTATAACAATAGTAAGTTATCTGCACTGTTTCATTTGTATAAAGTAGCTGAACACTGGTTTAAACATGTTCCAGATCATATTTTGAATAAAGTTATCAACACAGATTTATAGGAACCAACTTAAAAGTCATTGTAATCCATAATAATGATGACAAAGACATGCCTTCAATTCAAGAAGATATTAATCTCTTAAATGGAGTTTAGTAAAGAGATTTTAGGATCTAATTATACGCAAAAGAACTACAAAAGATCATACTTTTAGGAACTGCTTAAATCCTAAGAAAATTTCTCATGTAGGGTAGCATTTAGATGTCTTGTTAAAATTTATTTTGTAACAAAATTTAGATGAAAATAAAGCAATACTATAATTGCAGTAATTCTTATAAGATATCCAAATAATGCTGGAAAAATTCTTGAAATATTTTGATACTGAATTCTATTAAAGTGCATATTTATTCACATCAACATATGCAGTATTCTATGATGAAAAGCAAAATAAGAACAATCTTTCTACTTTATAGAGAATTCAGAAAAATGCTATATTTTTTTTTACACAAATGCACTGACAAAATATAAAATACTACTAAACAAAGATATTGGCAATAAGTAAGCTAAAAGAATATAGTATGGTTGAGATAGACTATAGAAAGGCTCCTGGTAGATTACTCTAAATATGAGTTGCAAGAAACAGGCATATAAAATAATTAATTCTCAACTGATACAGATGATAATGAAGAAGTGGAAGACAAAGATGAGGCTATATAACATCAGGAATCATGAAAATATTAACATTTAAAGGGAATATCTTCTTGTTTTAGTTAAGTACGATTCTAGTAAAAAGAGAGAAAAATGCTGTGATTGGAACTTAGAGATAAAGAAAATGTGTATTGATAGTTTGAATTATGAATAACTTTTCTAAAACAAGTGAAATAAACATCGATGATTTTGGAAACATTTAATGATGATTTTTTAAGTATTGTACAAATTGATTGAAACAATTTTCAGACATGACAAACTGGTCATAACTCAAAACATTTTGATGAACAGGGCACTTATTAAAGATTGAAACATGATAAATAAAAGATGTAATATGCGAAGCAAAGATTAGGAACTTATTAAGAGATACAAATATTGAGTTTGGCAAATATAAAGAATGAATTCTAGTTAATACATGTTTATATGGAATTATACCCAGGAAGAAAAATTCAAGAGACAAAGGATCTTAATTTTAACATTTAAGTGTCTTAATGAAAGTTAATCTGTAAAAACTAACATCAAAGACATTTGATAAATAAATAAATGTAATAATTATACAATTGTAATCTAAATATAATCCAGATATTGATATAATACAAATCCAATGAACCTGGTTATATTACAATCTGAATGAAGTGATCTTGACGAAATTATATTATAAATACAATAATTCTTACTGAATTATAAAACTAAATGGTAACATAGATGTAATGATTTTAAGTAAAAAGTAAATAACTCAAGTGTATAAAATAAATAAAGATTTATTGAACTTGAATCAGTAGCCACAACCACACTAAACTAAAGGAAATTTAAAAAAAATCATTTTGTCAGCAATGATTATATTAACAAGTATGATAAATACTTTCTACTGGAAACAAACCACAAAGAATAAAGACGATTATTTGAAAACTGAATCTAAAGTTTGCAAATTAGAGACAAAATACAGAAATTACAGAGACAAGTCTTTAAAGAATAAGAGATCAATTGTGAAAAAATATTCTTAAGATATAATAATCAGATTTAAAAGAGAATCAGTAAGTTTGATGACTACAATATTTGTACGAGGTACCATATACTTGATTTCAATACAAGAATATCTTGAAACATCAACCACAGATAAAACCTGTTAACTAGCAACATTCACTTTGACTACTTAATTGTATTTATTGATCATGTAACATTATGTTATTAGGATGAATGTACTTATTCTGATTGATAGAACAAACTATAAAGTTTATTTAACAATGTACCTACAAGAAAAAAAATTAAAATCTTAGATTAACAGCTAAAAATAAGGATCAAATTTACATCATCATCGTCATCATCATCAAAATGAAAACGTTGGGCTAATTGTTAATCCTTAGAAACTGAGTGGTTGATATTTGTGCCCAGAAGTACACATAGCAAGGTGGCCTGAATTCCATCAAAGGAATCCCCATGTTTACATCACTGTTGCCTAGCAATCATACAGCCAATCAGGCAGCTAAAAAACAGGTTTCAAAATTTAACATTTTCAGCCTGGAGGGGGTTATGGAGTGAGGCTCAGAATTCTATGGATTAATACACGTAAGAGGATTTGGGATATTCCATAAGAAATTTTAAAAGAATTTTCAGTTGCTTCTGGATCATTAAAGAATAAGTAAACAACAAAAATAATAAAACCTGAATTAAATTCTTTTTGTTTTCTGAAATAGGACAGGATCTATGTGTGTGTTTTTCATAAAAATAATCATAAATTGATTTCCATGTTACCAAAAAAATAAAAATAAAATAAAACAGAAAAAATGAAAAAAGAAAAAACAAAATTGGAAACAATAAATATAAAAATAAGCAGAGAAAAATTTTCTCAGTTTCTTTTTCTTTTCTTTTTTAAGACATGGAAAATCAGCAAATTGGATCATCTTTGGTTTTCTTTCACTTTGTGACAGCAATATATTCAAAATGAATAAAATAATTAAAACGAAGATCCATTCTTCAAACTCAAATCAATTTTTTAAAAAGCAAATAGAATAATATAAACTTGTGCGTAAATTTAGACAGGTATGTGTTTGTCTGTATTCATCGATATATGTATGTACATACACATTTTTTATACAAGGGTTTAATGTGTGTACACACATATTAATGTTATTGCATATACACATACAGAGGATCATAGTGAAATTGTAATACATACATCTTATTCTACATGCATGTGTATATAAGGAAATCATAGCAATGCCTTTTTCAACCGAAAAGTCTTATAAACAAAGACAATGCTTTTATCAGCTATTCAATTCTTTTAGATAAAAGAAAACATTAATCAGGGTGAAAGAAGATGCTCTTGGACGGAATAAGTGAAATGTAGAGAGCTTTTACATCTTATACCCTGTAATAAGGGAATCATAAATTATTCACACACTCATACACACATACACAATAACTAAGAACAACTGCCAATTATAAATGAGTACCTTTTGGTATCATGGGACGGTTTCAGGTGTGAGTTTTGTTTTATTGTATTCAAACCTTCCATTTGTATAATAAACATAGTTGTCTCCCCCTGGTACAACCACTATAAATACTAAAAAATCTCCACCTAAACTGGACCACAGTTAAGTTATATTTAAATAAAGCAATTAGCTTGATCGTCTTTTATTACAATTATCATATTAGCATTCCTTCATTTAAGTGGAGGACTCATTTGTACTTTAAAGTAAAATGTCGTTTGGGTATCATATATTTTCAAGTAATCACAAGAGACTAATTTTTGTTTTAGTGGTAAATAAGCAATTCTTAAAGCTGATTAGTGTTATTTTCCTAGAAGATCAAATTGTAATTTATATTTTACAGCTTCTAATTAGCAATGTGTAATGCTTGTTGAAATAGAGATGGTGCTTCACAAACAAATCTACTTTTATGTAATATTTAATTGAGCAATAATAATGAGAATAAATAATATGATTAAAAAAATAATAATAATAATGATAAGATAAATAAACAATAATAATACTTTTTGTCTAAATAAAAGACATTAAAAATAATAATATAAACAAAAAACAATAAAAGTATTATTTAATATTAGTAATGATAATAATAATAGCTATTTGGAATCAGATAAATAAAACTAAAATAGTAACAACTATAATAGGATGATGATATAACTATTAAAATAATATAAGAACTAATGATAATACTATTAGAACAGAGCAATATCAATAGCAATAGTAATATTATCATTATTATTATTAGTAGTATTGGCAATAAAAAGACAATGAATGTGTGTTGCTCTGAAAATGTTGGGTATCTTCCCTTGCCTAATTATTTTTATTATTTTCTATGTATTTGAAAAATCAAATGTACTCATGTGTGGTTCATGATATCTTGAAGGTACTGTTGATGCCTAGGGGTGACATCTACCAGTTGACTAAATTTTTCCATTAATGATGGCCCCATTTGTAGACTGAGGGCTGATATAAGATTTGTAGTAGCCTGTCGTAGGCTGCAGCTCCCACCCTGCACAGTACCACTGCCATTAACACAATTCAAAAGGTGCAGTAACAAAGGCAAAATGTGCATCTCAATTTGTTTTGGTTTGAACTTGTACTCACGCTCCACCAATTCTAAAATAATAAAAGAAAGCAGTAACATTAAAAAGTATGAGAAAAAGTCAAAATTCAAATGTTATCATATTGTAACATAGTTCTTCCTTAAGATAATTTTTGATAAAACTTTTAAGCTTTTGAACATTGTCAAAAACAAATTTCAAATAACATTACAACCAATATAACTGTTAATAAAAAATAGCAATTCTATACAGTAATGTCATATGAGCATTAATGATATAAGAACTTTGAAACACTGCTTAAATAAGTTTAAAAATGTAATCAAAATATATAAAAGCTTAAATTTTAGATTAAGTTTATGGCATTACAAAAACAATGACTTGTCTATTTTTTAGTTGACTGAATTTCTCTTTACTGAAATCATTAAATAGTAAATACAAGTAATATCTATGAAGAAAACTAGCAAGAAGATGGAAAATACTTAACCAGTGATCTTTGGTATGATTTCAGGACAGCGCCTGGCATTTGTTGTCACTTGATTTGCAAATGGCCGAAGTAAAACAGATGGTTCTATAAAGGAAAAAGAAAAGATATGATTTATTCAAATAAGTTTTTGGTTGCTTGTATTTTAAAATATAGCCAATATAAGTAAATATTATGCTTAAAACCTATTGGCTAAATTAAAAGATATATATATATATATATATATATATGTATATACACGTACATATAAATAATTGGCAAACATTATAGCAAAAGTTTACAGCTGAAAATAACCAACTGAATTGAAAATGCATATAAAAAAGGTACAAATAATTTAATATTGGAGGAATAAAAGAGTGTAATGAGCTACAATTGAAATTTTATGTCCTTGAACAAATGAAAAAATGAAGAACAAATGTTACTGAACATTTGTTCTTCATTCTCTTGCCAGCTATACACATCTATTTTCTTTTTGTTTTTATCATGCATGTATAAAATTTCAAGTTACCTTCAATTTAAAAAAGAAAATTGAGTTTGATAATTGATAAAAGAAGCCATTTTCTTTTTTTTTTATTCCCTGTTTCAGAGAAGATTTTTCTTCATTTTTGAAAAATATAATATTCAAGATAACTGACTCTTAAGTTAGTATAAGATTAAAGCTAAATTTAGAACTGTAAATTTTAGTTAAAAACTTTTGCAATAGAATTAAATATGGAAACTTGTATGACTTTTTATATCAGTTATATAACTAATCCTATGTATATTGAAATATAGAGATAAGAACCTACTAAATATGAGAAAAGAATTAATAACAAAATGTAGATACAGAATTAAGTTCTTAATTTAATTTTATATCCTAATTATATTAAATATAGTTAACTTCAACATATAATTAAAGTACTCACAAATTAACTCCAATTTTGAAATGCTAATGGAAAGCCAAAAAATAAAATAAATAAATTTGAACTACAAAGCCAGTTGTAATGAATAGATAATTGTTACAAAAAATAATATAGGACTACATCTTTATATATATAAATATAGTGCCCCTTTAAAAAATAGGATAATAATTTTTTAAAATGCAAATTGGAAAAAAAAGATCCAAACTAGGCCTAAAAATAAAGAGGAACTAACATATATAATACACCGTTTGAAGAAAGGTAAACAAACATAGAGCAAGTAATAAATTTATAATTAAGATTGATATTTGAAATTTAATACATATTTTATAATTTAAAGTTTCTTAGACAAAAGAATCCTAATTTTACTACAATATGAACCCGTTACTCATCACGGTCAACTTGATATAGAAAGAAAAAACGAAAAACTAACTTCCTAATAAAAATAACTATAAGTTGGTTACAATATGTCTCCTAAAGAGACATTTAGTTAAATTATTACTAATATTAATTATAAAAAATACACGGACAATATTATTAGATATTTAATACAAACATTAATTCCATAGAAAGTTAGAAACCAATGGTTATCTTTAAGTATAAGATTTTTTTTTTTTTTTAACTTAAACTAAACCTTAACTCACTAGGAACACCCAGTGATATTCACCAGTTTATAAAAAAATGAATGAATAGCAATTTAAACTATAAGTAAGAAATTCTTTAAAATAAAAAAAGAGGAACATTTCAACATTAAAACATAAAGAGATTTCATAAGCAAATAAAGTTTTTTTTGTCTCGTCTTGCCGGAAACGAGGTAGAGAAGTCTATACCATTTCCTAAGCTCTAATGTATTAAAATCCATCTGAAGAGGGTCACAATGACCTGAAATAAATTTATAATGAAAACACTAAATTGAAGTTTTTTGTCAAATTTATAATACTTATTGCAAAACAATGCTACTTATAAGAACATTTTGTATAAATCTATATGATTAACACAGATCAATTATTACTATATAAAGTTAAAATTTTAGTACTATATACAGTTTCCCAGCATTGTAATTTTTCTAATTGGTTTTTACAAGATTAGTAGGTTTTAGAATATCATAAAATGAATCACTTGGAAGAAACTGATTCATTTAATGATATTCTAAAGAAATAAGTTGCAGATGCATTGAGAGAAAAAAAGTGAAAATGAACTAGTTTAATTACTGAAGATGATGATGATGATGATGATGACAACAACAACAACAAAAAACAGAGAGTATTTACCAAGAAACTTACCAAGATAAGCCATAAGTGAGTCTATAATTTTAACAGCTGTGCTATGGATTTCTATATTCTTTGATGATAAATTTGTAGCTACACAATTGACAGTCAAATTAACAACTGGACCCATGGATCCATGAAGAACTGGAATGACTTCATAAAGTATTTTCAAAGCCAACAAATTGACTTTACTATTGGCATCTTGCAGACGAGGCAAAAATTTATCAAATATCTACAGAAATTTAAAAAAAATGCATAAATTATGGAAATTGCAGATGCACTGAGGAAAAAAAATGAAAATAAACTTTTTAATTAACACAAAAATTGAAATAGGCAAATTGAATATGAATTTTGGCTGAAGGTGTTTGTTGTTCAAATAAATATCTTTGGGAAAATATATGACTCAATTCTTTTTATGCTTTGTCCTTCATAAAAAAATGTCTAATAATTGGGATGTCAGAATAGTTAACAAATTGAGAGAGTTGGTAGGTAAGAACTAGGGTAAACCACTCTCCTATCACTATCTAATTGCTTAGGCTATAGTGTCAGTAAAAAGCTGTCACAGTCATTGTCAAACTTGATAGTGGCTAACTATAATTGAACTAACTAGTTATAGTTTTAAATTAAATACAGTGATCAATTTGAAATTATTTAAATAAGTTGATTGGTTTTGGATTTAATCTAAAGACATACAGATGGAATTGGGACAAGATATATAAATCACCATCATTTACCCAAATCCTCTGCATGAGCAGGATGTGATAATTTTTTATGTGGAGTTTAACAAGTTAAAATTTAGAGTTTTTCTTCAACTAGACTGGTTGCTTTACAAAGGCTTAAAGAGTCTAGCCTGCTCTATTATTTACTTATAGCTGGATAGAGAATAGTTGGATTTATACCTTTTCCAAAAGTATTAGCACAATGTAAAAGGCAAATGGCTTTGTCCAAGATCTGAACTAAGGTCCTATAACAATAACCATTATGCTACAAGTGCCTCCTAATAAGTCACCATGATATAGTGGAATCATAAGTCTGTATAATATATTTGAATCATAAATGACAATAATATATTGGAAACATAAGTCACCAAAATATAGTGGAATTATAAGCTACCATAATATAGTGGAATGATAAGTCACTATAACATACTGGAATCATGTCACTATAATACAGTAGAAGTCACTAAAATACAGTGCAATCATAAGTCACTATAATATAGTGGAATCAAGTTATCATAGTATAGAGAAATCAAAATTTACTATGATATAATGGAATCATGTCATTATAATACCATGGTATCATAAATCACTATGATATAGCGGAATAATAAACAAGTTGGTCACCATCAGTTGAGGGTGACCCGAACGCTCCCTTTTCAATGGCTACTACACTGAGGTGCAGGAAAGGGCGCTATTCCTTTCCCTGGATTGCTCCACTTTACCCTTGATCCATTACTTATAATGCTGAGTATTAAGCATGGAGGCATCAAGTTTCATTTTTTGAGTCTTTGGTATGGCTCGACCTGGGATTAAACACTGGAATAATAAAACACTATAATATATTGGAATCATGATAAAGTGGAATCATAGTGGAATTATAAGTCATCATAATATAATAGAATCATCATCATCATCATGTTGTGCTCCTAGCACGGATTTCCCTGACTCTCTCTCGCCATTCCTCTCCATCATTTATCTCTTCCGGTAGATCTTCTAGACTACATTCTGTGTCCATACAGAGATGTTGTAAATAAGTTCTAGTTGGTCATTCAACATTTGCATGTCTGTATGAAGCGGTCCATAGGAGAACATCGCTTATGAGTTTGTTCGTTCTTCTCCAGCAGTGTCTCACATGTCTTGTCTGTCTTATTTGGATGGTTTTAGAGATGGAAGGTAGGTGGCCAAAAAGTTGTTGCTTTTAGGACTTGTTCAATATCACTCGTAGCATTCTTGTGCAATTCCTGTTTAGCCTTTTCTCTATATGCTTAGTCAGTGTCTATGTGATACATCCATAGAGTAAAATTGACATTACAACTGCTTAGAAAAAATTGCATTTTATTGTATTGGATAGATTTGATTTCCATATGAGTGACAACCTATCAATAGCAGTTTGTCATACATTGATGTCATTTTCAGTAGATGAGATGTTACTACCAAGGTATGTGAATTTGTCGACTAATTTCAGAGAACCATCTTTTAGAGTGGAGATGTCTCCTTTTTGATTAAAATACATGCACTCTATTTTGTCTTTATTGACATGGAGGCCAATGCCACCTACTGCCTGCTCCAGACTGTGCAATAGAGATTTGGCTTGGGTAGGTGTATTAGCAAAAAGTGCTATGTCATCTATGTAGTCTGTGTCTGTAATAGTTTGTGTGGGGTATTGTCTACTTTTTGCCTTTTTTTAGTGTAAAACCATTTTCTTTCATTAGATCAGTTGACACTCAAAGTACGTAGTCTAGTAAGATTATTAACAGGTATGGGGCTAATGTATTCTCTTGCAGAACACCAGCAACAATATCAAAGAATTCTATGTTTCCATCCAGTGAGAAAACTTTTACTTTGCTGTTTTTATAGAGCATCATTATGGCTGCAACAGTTTCTTTGGGGAGACTATAGTTTAAAAGTATTTGCTCCATCTTCTCTCTGTGTATGGAGTCAAATGCCTTGGAGAAATTAACAAATAATAGTGTTGCCTTAACGGTTTTTGCACAAACTCCTTCTAAGATTAGACAGATTGTTAGAATCTGTGATGTTGTAGATCAGTTTCTTTGAAAACTAATTTGATTCTTCCTAAGATCTTTTCATTTCTAGTTCGATACAATTGAGTTGCAGAGCATTATAGATCTTAGCTGCTATGGAAGTAAGGGTTATAATCCAATAGTTCTTGGCAATTCTGAGGTCACTTTTCTTTTGTCCATTCCTCTATTGTATTTTGGTTATATACGATGTTGCAGTATCAGAGCAGTAGGCCATTAAATTTTCTTGTCTTCCATACCTCTGGTGGTATTTCATCAAGTCTGACAGTTTTCCTGTTTTTAATTTTTCTTAGTACTATGTTGAGTTCTTCTTGAGTAAACTGTCTAGTTGATTATTGATAATTTTTGTAATAGGTTTATCTGTAATTTTAGGGGATTTCCCAAGCAGATTCTGGAAATGTTCTTTCCACATATGTATTCGTTCTTCTTGACTGGCAGCATTTAGTTTAGCTCTTGAGGTGCTCTTCCTTTTAATCACTTCATTTACTGTCTGCTATGCTATACAAGATTGTCTATCTTCTACCAAGTTTCTAATTTCAGTGATCTGGCCTTGAATGTATTCTATTTGTTCTTTTTGGTATGCATTAATTCATTTTGTGCTTTCTTAAGTTTCTGGGCATTGACAGTAGTTGGGTTCCTTTAATTAAATAGGGATGCTGTTTTCACATTGTCTTATTTTTTTTCTTAAATGCTAATGTCTCCCAGAGAACTCTAAGTCTATCTCTTAGTTTGGTTGGTATGCATTCTGCTCCTGTTTCAATGTGGGAATTGATGAACTTCTCATATTTGTCATTTGGAGTAAGTGTTTTGAACATCTCCTGAAGAGCATTGAATTTGTTTCTTAGTGTTATTGTATATTTATCACTAATATCTCTATTGTTAAGCAAGGGCCAGTCATAGTATGTGATTTTAGTTGTTTGCATCATATTCCTGCATATCTTTGTTGTGACAATTCCATAGTCAGAAGACACACCTTCAAAAGAGGAATATACAATTCAAAGTGCTATTAATCCATTTCTTATTTATGAGGATGTAATCTATTTGTGCTTTAGCATTATTTGCATAAGTGTAGGTCAATAGTTTTCTCTTCTTTTTCTGGAATTTAGTATTAAGGCATGTTAGTCCATTTTCAAGTGAGAATTCTGTTAGATGTGCCCCATTTGTGTTTGACAAGTTGTGTAGGCTGAATTTGTTGTTTTCATTTTTACCTATTTGAGTATTCATGTCTCCGCTGATGATCAGAAAGTTATGTTTGCTTATGAACAAGGGAGGATAGCTTGTTATAGAAGGTGATGTGGTCCATTTCATCACTAGCATTTGTAAGACTGTAGCAGGAGATGATCATTGTGCTGGGGTTGCCGTTAATTATAGTTACCATCATTCTGGGTTATCTTTTCTCGATGATATCAAGTGATTTTAGGGTGCGAGGACTGATAAGTATTCCTACACCCCTATGACAGTACTGATAGAGTTTTTCCATGCAGACGTTGAGATAAATATCCATCCATTGACAGAATCCTGGTATTTTATTTATACTTTACAATAATACAGTGGAATTAAAAGTCATTATAATATAGTAGAAAATAAGTTAATATAACATAGTAGAATCATAAGTCACAATGATATAATAGATCATAAGCCATTATAATATAGTGGAATGATAAGTCACTATAATTAGAGGAATCATATACAGGAATCATAAGTCATTGTAATATAGTGGAATGATAAGTTTCCTTAATATATAGGAATCATAAGTCATTGTAATATAGTGGAATGATAAGTTTCCTTAATATATAGGAATCATAAGTCATTGTAATATAGTGGAATGATAAGTCACTATAATTAGAGGAATCATATATAGGAATCATAAGTCATTGTAACATAGTGGAATGATAAGTTTCCTTAATATATAGGAATCATAAGTCATTGTAATATAGTGGAATGATAAGTCACTATAATTAGAGGAATCATATATAGGAATCGTAAGTCATTGTAATATAGTGGAATGATAAGTTTCCTTAATATATAGAAATCATAAGTCATTGTAATATAGTGGAATGATAAGTCACTATAATTAGAGGAATCATATATAGGAATCATAAGTCATTGTAATATAGTGGAATGATAAGTTTCCTTAATATATAGGAATCATAAGTCATTGTAATATAGTGGAATGATAAGTTTCCTTAATATATAGGAATCATAAGTCATTGTAATATAGTGGAATGATAAGTCACTATAATTAGAGGAATCATATATAGGAATCATAAGTCATTGTAACATAGTGGAATGATAAGTTTCCTTAATATATAGGAATCATAAGTCATTATAATATAGTAGAATCAAATGTCACTCTGATAGAGAGTACAATTAGTTTGAATTCAGAGTTTTCCTTCTACTAGACTGGTTTCCTAAACAAGGCTTAAGAACCCAATCTACTCTACTATTTGTCCATAGCTGGGGAGAGAAAAATTAGATTCATGCTTTTCCCAAAGGTATTAGTACAAAGTAAAATGCAATTAGCCTCATCTAGGATTTGAACTAGGGTTGCTGATTATATAACCTCTGATAATATGTTAAGTATGCCTCTCTTATCTTGATACAGATATTTGTTAATTCTAATTAATCTTACAAAATAAAACTATAGTAGTCTAAGTAATACAGATATTTATTGATTCTAATTAATCTTACAAAATAAAACTATAATAGTCTAAGTAATACAGATATTTGTTAATTCTAATTAATCTTACAAAATAAAACTATAATAGTCTAAGTAATACAGATATTTGTTGATTCTAATTAATCTTAAAAAAATAAAACAATAATAGTCTAAGTAATACAGATATTTGTTGATTCTAATTATTCTTACATAAAACTATTTCCATTTAATTATAAGGAATTTCTTTTTAAATTTCAGAATACATACATTGATTTAAATTACAATTGATACATAAAACAAAACACTAAAACAAAAAGTATAATTACAAATAGAATAATTGTATTTTTATATTCAGTAAAAAGTTATATGAAGCATTGCTGCAGAAAGTATTTCATCCAACTGCCTTTAGTAAAAAACAAAAACATGTTATTCGATATAAATATTTTTAATCAACAAATGAATTTAAGAAGATATTTCATGAAAACTTTAATTGCTTCAACCAATTATTAGTAAATGAATATTCATTCGATTACTGATTTTCATGCTTTTACTAAAATAACCATGGAATTTTGAAAGAATTTTATTGAAGTGATGATATATTTACCTGTGTAATATTTGCAGTAACAATGCCTGGACTAATTTCACACATTTCTTTGAAAGCTTCCAGTCCCTTTTGTCTGGTTCGCCAATCATTTGCAGAAAGAAGGTTACCCATCTTTTTTATTTCTTCTTGTATTGATTCTATGTTTTTCAAAGATACAGGCCTTTTGGGACTTATTTGTGCATTCAATAAACTGAAAAAAAAAAAATCTTCAGAGTTATTTTTGCTTTTATATTGTTTAATAAATGATAAATTAAATAGGAAGGTGATAATTTAAACTAAAAGTCACAAACATCTAAACTGTGAACTACTTGTTATCATTCGAGGGTTTTGGACTATTGTTTTCATCTTTATTGTAATATTTACAACATTTCGGCTGATATGTCTGGCGGCCATCTTCAGGTGTTTCTAGTCATACTTGGGAGCCAACATGAAACTTCGAACAATGTCCTTTATTTAATCCATGGAGGTCACTTGCTTTGATACCGTTAACCACAACCAGGTACAAGTGTTAAGTATTTCTGTATTGTTACTCGCCTGTGAACTACTTATCTATCATGTATGGTAGAACCATTTTTATAACAAATATTTTCTTAAAACTTGGACATTTGATTTTTGTCCTACCTAGAAATGTATTCCTTCTTTTGATAAAATTTTTCCTCATCTGCAAGGTGCAAAGAGTAAAGTCAACTTATTTCAATTCTTCATGGATCTATGAGTCCAGACACTAATGTACATGTACATTCATTTTTATTGCACAACTCGGATTGTTTCTTGTACCAATTGGTCTTCAGTCTACAGACCTGGATGACCAAAGATACTACTCCTAAAAGTTCATTGGTAAACACCTACAACTTCTTTGCAAAAAATCAAATGAATTATTTTTTTTAGCTAAATGCTCATTTATTTAATGCTCATTTATTTAATGCTCATTTATTATTTAATTATTTAATATTTATTTATTTATTTATTCTATTTAATTATTTATTATTTATTATTTAATGCTCATTTTTTTTTGCTTGTCATTCTAAACAAATTTTTACTAAAGTAATTGTTAATGAGTTTTTAAAAAAAATATTATGTTTTAATTCTTTTTTGAGAAAATTTTATGACTCACCTTCCTGCAGATCCACCTCTGGAAGAGGGTAATGACTTAGCTGAATGAGGGGCAGATGAAGAGTCATAAGACATTTCCATTAAGCCCTAAAAGAAAATAATATTTATATTAACTCAAAATACTAGAATTTGAATGATTATAAAATTAATAAAAATTTGCAATACATATTTTGCTTTAAAAAAATTATTAACCCTCATTTATCAGGTGTGCAAGTGTCAAATGCAGCTTCCATAATGAGGTGTGCAGGCTGAAAACCATGAGAATATGTAATAAGTTAGAAAAAAATTGAAAATTACATGCTTTATTAAAATAAAAATTATTCAAGCCAGTTCTCGTTCAATCCATGACCTATTAGATTGTAAAGATAGGACACCTTGGGTGGTGTAATGGTTAGCAAGCTAGACTAGTAAACTTTCATGAGTGAGTTCAAGTCTCATTGGGTACCTCATTCATACAGCCTTGTGCCCCATCTAAGCAAAAAGCAAATATTTCTCTTGATGAAAGTTTTGGTACTCAGGGCATTGGCTTACTTTTGTTCATGTTTGCTATGGTAATGAGGAAAAGAAGGTTGGCAGGGAGGCATAGCACATAACAGTTTTTTAGTGACATAATTTTTCAGGTAGCCAAGTGTTCTTTGGGCTAGTTGCAGATAGAGCCATAATGGAATGTTGATATGTGGTAGGTGTGAACATGAAAGTGTTTTTTATGCTGCATGGTTTACATGGGAAGAGGACCAATTCAGATTTCATGAGTCATTGCAGGGATGATATAACAGGATATGACCATTTAAGAGGGGTCTTTATGCTGCATTTACTCCAGTCTATACTTATGGATTACATGAGTGTTTGTGATCCATAAGTGAGTTAGTTGCTGCTGTTATGCAAGAGAGCATTATGTCTTGGCATGGCCAGATTTGTTGATGGTTTGAGTTTAAGTTTTGTTTAATGGCATATCAACCTTTATGGGTCATTTAATGCCAAAAGGGTTAAATTGATTTTGTTTTTTGTGCATGTTTTAGAATTTAGGGTATGGGGTTTAGTTACATTTTATTATATTTGGCTGTAATGTTTTGGGAAAATTTGTCTAAACTTGTCACAGTTTATGAGAATGTGTTTGACTGAGAAGTAATTTGGATGTTGAACATACTGTGGGGGGAGGTCTTCCTTTTTTAGGAGGTGTGAGTGGATAATGTGGGTGTGGCCAATATGAAGTCTAGAGATAATCACTTCTTTTCTATTTTTTCTGTGGTCAGCTGGCCATTCACTTATGGTATCTTGAATATGGTGGAGCTTGTTCTATGTTTGATCAACCCAAGATTTTTGCCATTTCTTGAGTATAAATTTGATAAGTGGTTTTAGGTCAATGTATGGAATTTTTATATTGGATATATGTGCCTGGATAGCTTTTTTGTAGCTTTGTCTGCCCTTTCATTTCCCTGTATACCAATGTGGCTAGGTATCAAAGTAAGAATGATGCTATTATTTTTAGAAAGAGTGTTCATTTTATCTACTAGTCTTGTCATGAGAGAAGTTGATGAAGTTTTGCTCAGTAGAGCTTGGAGGACTGATTTGGAGTCTGAATCGATGATAAATTTAGAGGATTTGTGGTTTGCTATAATGGCTAGGTCAATAGCTATGGCTTCTTTACTATAGATTGACGATTCATTTTCAATAGTTTTTAGGTTTTCCAACCTGATTTTGAGGCTTTTGGAGTATTTAGGGTTTCTCTGTTTTGAAGGGCTTTCTTGGCTCTTTGTTTCCATCAGTTCAAATTTATTTTCAGTTTCTATAAGTGAGATTTGTGGTTTATGTTTGATAGATTCCTTCTTCCAAGGAGATCTCTTTTTGGGGGTTACCGGTGAGTTTTCAGTATCATCCAATTTTTTTGGTGGGAGATTGTTGGGTTTTGTAGTGATGGGAGGGATGCCTGGAATTTGTTGTTGATTGGGTTGAATTTTTGTTTGGTTTGTTTTGGTTTTTGTGTGGATGGAAGTTCTTCTTTGGATCTAGTTCAGCATGGGGCTTAGTTGTCAAGTTGGTCAAACTTTCCCTTAGTAATTCAAGTAGTGTCTTCAATTCTTTTATTAGATTTATCATGTCAAAGGGAGTCATCATTCTTTGATTTTGGGTAGAGTTGTTTGTGGGTTTGACTATGTTTGCATAGATAGTTATGGCTAGAGAATTTTCAATGAACTTCGTTGCCTCCAAGTAGGATATATTTTTTGTGTGTTTCACTTCTAATATTCTTTTTTCCATCATTTGCATTCTTTGGAATCTGCTGAGTGATTTTGTTTGCACATTTTTGGAGCTGTTGACAGTCTATATGGTTTCCAGTTTCTCCACAGTTCTTACAGGTTGGAGTTCTGGTGAACCTTTCTTTGGGATGCCCAAATTTTTGGCAATTGTGGCATCTGTGTTTTAATTTCAACTTTTGTTATCAAGTATCCTATTTTTCTTTCAGTAGGTGGTTTTGGATTGTTAAAATTTAGAATATAGGTGTTTGTTGAGATTATTTGATTATTTTTTTTTGGATAGATATTCGTTCGGCATCAGTGACACCTTGTTTGCAGATGTTACTTTTTATTTAATCTAAAGGGCAGAAGGAGAGATCTGGGCTTCTCACTACACCCTTTGATGAGTTCAGGGAGTTGTGGGGATAAGCTTTTATTTTTAGGTTGTGAAAGTATTTCTGTTCTAGTAGTAGGTCTGAGAAAGTTTTTTTTGTACTTCTACCAGCAGGTTTATCTTTTTTTATAGATTTTGGTTTTATTAAACTGCTAAGGTTTTTTTTCAATAATGAAGGGAGACAACTTTGTTATTGGGGTATCCTCTGTTGACTCCAGCACTATGAATTTGGGGAAAAAAGTCTGGTCAGAGTCATTGTCTGAGTCTGCAGATGCTTTAATTTGGTTTTTTTTTGCTTGGGTTTTGGTATTTTTTGTATCCATTGACTGTGCTTCCCACCCACCACAGAGCCCCATGAAGGGAAATGTCAAGGAGGAAACCTATTCGCCTTGGCAAATTAGGGCTAAACATTCAGTATACTCACACTGAGGAAAGGGACCGACAATTTGGGATCTCTAGGTTTTCATTCCCAAGTTTATTACTCACCTAGAGATAAAAGGGGAAACATAGGTCTTTCTTCAGCATAATTGACCCTGCAGCCACCGTTTTCTGCTTCAGAGACATACTTTTGCAGGCCTCTGAAAGAGGGCTTGATATGATCAGCCAATTGATTGGATTGGGTCTCTCTGACTGCCTGTCTTGCCCAATAAGGGCCAAAGTGCAGTCTTTGAGCGGGGTAGGGGATCTTAACCCTCTACTAAGGTTCATTCGGTGTATTCTACAGCCCCAGCTGACAGGGTGGGTTGATGGTTTGGTTTAGTTTGGTTTCTTTGTTTAATGGCATATCAACCTTTGTAGGTTATTTAATGCCAAAGCTATTCTCCTAGAAGAACAGTAGTGGTACTATTTACTGGGAGGATAAGGGGTCGATGGTTTGGGTTGCCAAGAAAAAAACAGAGTAAGAGAGGAAATTCCAGTATATTTATGTGCTTTAGGGGAGGGGCACTGCTTGTTGTGCCTTCAAATTAATCAGAAGGGTTCACAAGATTTGCCCACTACTGCATCTGCAAAGTAAGCAGTAAACTGGTGTCCTGTGTGGCCTTATACCATCGTATTTTTTGACTTTGACTAAAATGCCATGAATCATAACAAGATTTGACTTTGATTGTAACACTGGGATCAGTGATAAGTCGTTAGTTGATCAAAGTTTTTATTATTGGAATGAACTAGTTCTGTATCATTTTATTATGATTATAAAACAATTTATTTGACTATTTTCCCTGAGCAAAGATTTTAAACAGAAAGATGTAAAAAAAATTATATCAAACAGCAAACAATCAGCATTGTTGGTTGTTGTCATTTAAACTTTGAAAAGTGTGTTACCTTTTTGCTCAGAAGATCCATTTGAGCTCTCATTGTGGCAACAGATTCAGAGGGAAGATATTTTTCAACAAGTTGATCAAGGTTAGGATTTTCCAGTAAAAGATAAAGTATCTCTTTACCATGATATCTGAATAAGAAATTAGAAATTCTTCAATTAACACATTTTTTAAAGTTTACATTTTATAGAATTTATTTTTTATCATGTTTACCGGTAGAATTTAAAGAAATACTAATGGAAATTAATAAGATTCACATGTATAATTCTGAATTCAGTCAATCTGTGGAGCTCTTCTTTGATAAATTTTATTTGATCATATTCACAAACTGATCCATTTGTAGACAAAACAATTAAAGGATATGAAAGATAAAAATAAGGTAATAGTTTTCAGAAATGTCAAAATTTTTCAGAACTGTTGTTAGTGTAAAATTGTTGTTGTCATAATTGTAGCAATAAGAAGAAATTAAAAGCTGATTTTGGGAACAGGTTTTTCCAATCAAATATTTTTGAAATTAACTTCATTGCATCTACTGTTTATTTTCCTGAATATTTCTTATGAGATTCATATATCAATATTCTTACAGTTCTTGTAAGGGAATTTTGATTTGTGAACACTTTTCCCCACCTAAATAATTGATTTGACCTACCTTACTTCATTTGAAGCATCTATGATACAGTCCAATGTGGCTTGAAGAATTTTATCTGTTAGGTCTTTGGCACCACTTAGAAGTCTTCGGTGACCAATTTTTTTTGCTATTGCTAACACATAGTATGAAGCAGTTTTTCGTATTCCAACACTTCGGTGCCTAAATAATAAAAAACAAGCAGAAGTCATTAACAGATAATTTTGAGACATTTTAATATACTATTGGTATAATGATTTCTTCTTTAACAAAAAAAAATTGATTATTTTACTTTTAACAGATATACACATTCATAGAGAGATAAATAGCATTCATACACAGGCATAAAATAGAGAAAAAATCATAGCAAAATTAAGTTTGAAAATAAAATATTTCTAATAAGTTATTTAAAATTTCAAGCTATGTACAGACAATTGGACTAATTTGTGTTATAAATGTTGTTATTAAAAAATTTTGGCTGATATATTCTTTAGACTTCTTCATATGTATAATTTGTAAGGAAGAAGAAGAGGATATCCTTTTTTTTATGAAATGATATAGTGAGAGAAAATGGTTGTTGGAAACACAAGATAGTTCAACAACAAGAAATAGTTTAATTGTTTGAAAAAAGTTTAGAATGTAAATGACTCTCCTCAAAATTATAGACAATATGTATTTATCTAACCCTTCCATTATTGACAGGATGTGACACAAGTCAATTTTTAAGTGGAGTCATCATCATCAACATTATGTCGCGCTATCAGCATGGATATCCTTCACCCTCTCTTGCCACCCCTCCCTATCATCCATTCCTTCTGGCAGGTCATCAGGGCTACATCCCATATCAGTATAGAGCTGCTGTAAGTAGGTTTGAGCTGGTTTTCCGGCCTTTGCTTGTCCATGTGAATGGGTCCACAGGAGTACATCACTTATAAGCTCGTCTCTACTTCTCCAGCAGTGTCCTGCATGTCTGGTTCATCTAATTTTGATAGTTTTCATGATGGGTGGTAGGTGGCCGTACAGCTGCTGCTTTGTGGGGTGTTGCCTCCAGGACTTGTTCAATATTGCTTGCAGCATTCTTGTGTAGTTGCCGTCAAGCTTTTTCTCCATACATTTAGTTAGCATCCATATAGCAGTATTGTCATGACCATTGCTTGGAAGAAACTGCATTTTACTTTATCAGTCAGGTCAGACTTCCATATGACCAATAGCCTATCGATAGCTGTCCATGCCTTTGCTAGTCGGGTGTCAATGCTTCCTAGGTAGGTGAATTTGTCAACTAGTTTCAGAGAACTACCATTTAGTGTGGAGATATCTTGTGTGCATTGACATGGAAGCTGATGCCTGTAGCGGCTCGTTCCAGACTATGTAGCAAGGTTTTGGCTTAGGTGGGTGCATTTGCCAGAAGCACTATGTCATTGGCATAGTCCGCATTAAGTGGAATAAAGCTGGTTTAAATTCAGGGTTTTTCTTTTCTTAGACTAGTTATCTTACCAAGGCTGAAGAATCTAGCCTGCCTTACTATTTAACCATTGCTGGAGGGAAAATAATTGGATTCATACCTTGACCAAGGATATTAGCACAAAATTAAATGCAAACATAGGCCATATATTCTTTAAAGATTTTCAAAGTATTTTTTATCAAGACATAAAATAAATTTACAATTTATTCAATAATAGTAAAACTTTTATTGTACCAGTAAAACACATATAACATATAACAGATATAACATTTTTATTGTACCAGAAAAACACTGTTAGATAAAAACAAAACTTTTAAAACCAGGATGTTTAATTAAATAAAATAAGTTTATCTATGTAGAATGCATTAAATATTCTGTATTAAAGTTAGACAATCTTTTTAAGTAAAAAATATTGCAAAATTTTATATCTTCATGATATTATGCTAATAAAACAAAATTCTTTCAGTTTCTTAAAAATCCTCCTTCCTTTTACAAAATATTTTTTCTTCTTTTTCTCACACTGACTAAAACCAAAAGATAAGCCAACAAATCTTCCATATGCACATGTACACAGATCTTTAACTTTTAGATTTGACAAACAACTGGTTAGTGATATAAATTGGTATTAGATGATTTAAGTATTGATTTATGGTACAAATATAGATTGAAAAAAAGATACAATTTAAATCAAAACAGCTTTTACTTACTTCAAACCTTTGTATATGAGAATCGGCAAAGCTTTCGAGCAGGTTACATTGTCAATCATCACATCAAAAGCTTTTTCTACATCATTCCTAATGAATTCTTTGCTGACAGCCATCAAAGCTAATAAGCAACCGATTGTTTGGTCAAGTTCCTGTTTCGTATAAAAAGTAAAAAGTAAACACAGACTTTTGTTAGAATATTACAAAGATGAAAATACAATTCTCAATCTAATGAAAATGAATCTTTTGCCAATTTGTACTCCTTTGTTATTATTTATGATATTATTCTGATATAATCTATCATCAATTTATTTGGTTACTATTCCAACTAATTTTATTCTGTTTTCATTTTCTCATATGTAAGACTTTTTTCTTAACAATAATTTAGATAAAATACAAAATTTATGAATGGAAATAAAATAATTTATAGAAAAAGCAAAACATAGCTATTTGCTGTCTTTCTATTGTTCTTTTATTGAGATAACCCAAATATGAAATAATGTATCACACTTTGGTATATATTTACTTTAGTAGAATAAGAATCAGGTGTTAAACTGCATGTGTATCAGGTAGATAATATTTGATTCAAATGTGCCCTGAGTAAAATGAATTTATTTGATTATTTATATTAGGAAAGTCAAAATATATAGTGAAGATTTAAGAACAATAATGCTTTTAGGATGAATGTAATGAAAGGTTATTCAAATTTTAAGTAGAATGTGAAGATGAAAATTATTCTATATAAATAAGTAAAACTATATTAATAAATAAGCATGTAAAAGGGAGAGAAATATGTTGATACATACAGTATCCATTCTTCTTTTTAAGTAAAGAAACATATCTGTTACACAAAGGATGGCGTCTCTCTTCACTTGGGATCTGAGGTTGTCTAACTAGAAAGGAAATACATATACAGAATGAACTAATTTTGTTAATAGTAACATTTTAATGTTAGGGATTAAATATGATATAACTGCCTACTATTAGTATATCTTTGTTGCATAATAATTAAACTCCATATTGTAATTTTGCAGGTTAGGTAGGGTCAAAGTTGCACAACAATGAGACTGTCACAAAGGAGTAAAAAAAGAACAAAGAGAAATTTTTAAGATATTTTGCTTAATAGAGGAGTGTGTGTGTGTGTGTGTGTGTGTGTGTGTGTGTGTGTGTGTGTGTGTGTGTGTGTGTGTGTGTGTGTGTGTGTGTGTGTGGCACTTTACAACTTGGTTTCTAGGTGCTACCATGGCATGTAGGATTCCTTTGTTCCACACCTAACTCTCAGCTCTGATCAAACATAGTGAATGTCAAGGTGGGGGCACCCTCTGCTCCACTCCTTCCCTTTTACTTTTGGCTTGTGTATGATCCAAACTGCAAACTGACTATGGTGAACTGTGAGGAACTGCTATCTCTCTATTCTCAGGTGATCTGCCCAGCTCAACTGCCCAGCCCACAAAAACATGCTGTTTCCTGAGATAAGGCTTCCTTTGGTTGACCACCCAGAAAGCTAAACACAAAACTATCACCAGGACACACTCAAAAAATAAAAATAAAATTTTAACTCTTTTATGTGTAGCCTAAAATGTTGAAGTTAGGCCATTGGCTAATTTTCAATCTTCACTCAATCTTATCAGAGCTGAATATCTCCACTGAAGATATTCATTCACTGGTCATTATTTTTGTTATAAGCATCCATGCTATTAAATATATATATATAAGTATCATTTAACACAATAGCTTAGGATTAGATTGCAATATCTGTACCTATACATATCCCATGGTTATTTTAAAAGCTATAAGATATGAAATATGCTAGTGGAAATAGTTATTTCCAAGGATAAAATAAATACAAATAAAAATAGCGTAGAAATGTAAATATCATGATGTTTATTTTAACTTTACTGTTTTGTAATATATTTAATTAGATTTCTACATTCTGATAGCAGGTAGAAGATCTGGGGAGGAACACTTTGGTCTGAGGTAGTGACTGAATCTTTTATTTGGCATGTAGTGCAGAATCTGAATAATTATTAAATGGCTGGAAAAATACCATAAGTCAACTCAGTTTAAGGGCAGTTGAAAACTTGGCTGTCATTGGAGGGTTGTAAAGTCAGGTGACTAAAATACTTGAAATTAGATTTCAACTTGAAATTAGTTAGCCCAGAGCATTTGAATGTTCCACATCTATTTCCTTCTGGAGTCCAAAGGGTGCTCCTGACTTTTGCATGGCATCAGTTATATTATTGAAAATGAATAAAAAATGTACACACCAGAACATTTATAGGTTATTCACCCTAGTAAAGAATATGGGACAATATGGAGCAGTGAAGAGAAGAGCAATCATTGGTTGAAGGAGAAAAGAAGATGGTGATATAACAGTAGGATCCACAGATACTACACTTTCATTGTAGCAGAAGCTATGGACAGAGATAAGAGAAAAATAAGTGTGTGTGTGTGTGTATGAGAGAGAGAGAGAGAGAGAGCTAGCTTACCTCCCTGGTGACTGCTAATAACAGTGGATGAAATCCAGAATCAAAAATATTTGGATGAAACTTGGCTAGTTGCCTGATTAAATTGAGGGCTTCACATTTTATTTTCCTGTGTAAAATAGATGGAACAGAAGTGGTTGAGTAGGCAGCATGTCAAGATACAAAGTAAAAATAGGATACAGAAGTAATACAGAAATGAAAGAAAATTAATTATGATTGAGGATTTTCCTTTCATAATAGCTCTCTCTCTCTCTCTCTCTCTCTCTCTCTCTCTCTCTCTATATATATATATATATATATATATATATATATATATATATATATATATATATTTACATACATACATATATATATATATTTACATACATACATATACTTACATACATACATACATATATATATATATATATATATATATATATATACTTACATACATACATACATACATACATACATACATACATACATATATATACTTACATATACTTACATACATACATACATACATACATACATACATACACATACTTACATACACACACACAAACACATATATATATAGATATATATATAATCTCATTTTCAGCATAGGAAAGATAAGAGTGTTCATATGAGATAAATGTGGGATGTATGACAGATTCAAGTGAATTGAGAGAAATATCCTTTTGTGTTTAGCATGAATGTTTGTATGAGGTAAATGTGGGATGTATAACAGATTCAAATGAATTGACAGAAATACCATCAACTTCCAGATTATATTCTAATTTATCTTTGTATTGAAGTAAAGACCAGCCAACAGTTTGTACACCATTATACAACTGATCATACATCAAAACTTTGGATTTTTTGGTATCACTCATTTTCATAATATGAACTTGAATTGTGACTGCATTAAAAAAAGAATCAATTCTTTTTCCAATATCACATTTTTATATAGAGATTATAATTGAAGACTTTGTTCTGCCATTTATATCTACCAATAGAGTGAAGGCAAACATTTCTGGAAGGAGTCAAGTTGATTTATATAATGTCAACAAAAATACCCATGATTTAGAAGCATACGATAGAGAAGTGAGAACAACAGTTTGATACGTATTTAGTTTGGATTGAAATCCTCCCTTGCTTTTTGATTCCACAGGTGACAACAAAAGTCTTTCAAAGGCTGCAGTTGATTTATATGATACCAATAAAAATATGCATGATTCAGAAGCATACAGTAGAGAAAAGATAAAAAAAGGTTTGATATATATGGTTACTTTAGTTTGGATTGAAATCTACCCATCTTTTCATTCCACAAAAGTCTTTCAAAAGCAGAAGTTGATTTTGAGATTCTATAAGCAATCTCATCATCAACACATACATTGTAATTAGCCTTCTCACCCAAATAAAAAAGTCCTTGCAGCATAATGGCTTAAGTGGTGGACAGTAAACCAATTTTAATTCCAGTTTTGTTGTTAAGTTCACTTTTGGACTAAAACTCTTGGAAAAGGCATGAAACCTCTTATCTCCCTAGTTATGAGTTAAATAATATCACTGTTATTTTTCTACAAGGATAGCTTTGGCATCAAAGGTTGATATGCCATTAAACAAAGAAATCAAATCAAACAAGTAAATAATTTCACATATTTAGGTTTATTTCCATTTACTGTTATGTGTACAGAACAGGTTGTTGTTGCTTCCCCCAACCTCTATTATTAGTTTGGTTGGTTGGTTAGTTTTATAGCATGTCAATCCCTGTTGGGTTATTTTATTTTTGAAGCCAGTTTAACAAGGTTTCCAATAATATACGGCACATTACTTCAAAATCATTTTAAATAGGTAAACACTTTGTATGTAGTTGCAATATCAATGTTTTAATAGCTAATTCATAAGTGTAGTTCAAAGTCATCATCTCAAACAGGTAAAAGATTTATAGATGGGACTCTAAGAGGTACTACCACTTCTGGGTAAAGTAGGCCTGGGAATAATGGCAACAAAGGGGTGATTTCAAATTTCTTAGATCTTTAGAAATAGAACCTCACCTCCAGTCAAGACATTTTCTATATCTATAGGTCAATTTTGATTGATGTATAACTTCTAACTTCTTTATGCTTTTATTCAAACCAAATAGTTTACAGGGTAAAGAAAGACAATTAACAAGTTCCCATGCTGCCTAATGTAATATTGCTCTCTCTCTTTCACTCTCTTTAGACACACACACACACACACACACACACATATATATATATATATATATATATATATATATATATATATATATATATATGTGTGTGTGTGTGTGTTAAATGTTGAGTAACATGGTACAAAATTTATATTTAATCTATTAATGTACATTAACTGACATATTAATCATCATTACTAGAAATGGAATTGGTAACCAGAGTTCAGATTGTAGATGAAGCTGATTGTATTTCACTTCCCTGGAGTGTTCATCTGTTTTCCCTCCAACTATGGATAAATAGTAGGGCAGACTGCTTTGGTAAGGCAACTGATCTCAGAGAAGGAAAACTTTGAATTCAAATCAGCTGTACTTCACTTAAAAAATTGGCTTTGTGTCACAGCCCACTTGTGTTAGAGGAATTAGGTAAATACATACATGAAAGAAAATGAAATCTATTAATAAAACTATATTAACAGATTTTAGTAAAAAGTAGGATTAGTAACTTCTTGTCAGTAGCCAATACTTTCTCAAAATGTAAGAGTTTAAGCAATGTCTGAGAATTAGCATTACACATATGTGAAAATCATTGTAAATAGCCTAGCTAAACAAAGAACAAATAATTCAATGTTCACTAAAAAACTTAACAAGAAATTAAAATCAAAGAAATGATCAAAAATAATCCTATAAAGAGTAAATGTATTTTATTCTGTTTTGGTAATTGAAAGTCTTACCAGTCATCTTGAATAAGTTTGCGCTGTAATTCTTCCAGGCCACCAGCTGGGATGGATGCTAGATTTTCTGGATTATTATTGAGATCTGAAGAGGAATTCCCAGTAAGTTGACTATTATCAGAATTTAACCTGTAGTAAAATAATAACAAAACCTCTTTTACTATCTCTGAAGTAAGTGAAGGATTATTCTCTATTTTTTAGTTGAAGTTAATAAGTTAATCCAAATATAAAAACAATAAATATAAAATTAAAGTATATTTTAATGTAATAGTTGTCTAGATTTATTACATGAAAAAATTAAAAGGAATGGTAAAGATAAAAATAGTTGACTTTTTAAAATGAAACATTGCCATTACGACTAATTTTTTACTAACTTTTCTTTCATCTTATTTTTGTTGTTTGTATATATCCAGGAGAATATTTAGGACATTTCAGCAGTGGACAGTTTGAGTTAAGTTGGATCCTTTCAGCTATATTACAATTTTAAAGATAAAAATTACTTACTATATTTTATTTTTCTTGAAGAGCCACAGAAAATGTTTTTAAAATATTTATAAAAGATAAAACAACATTGCATTAGATTTATATATTATGATTGTATTTTATATCAAATTGCATTTAGTGAATAATTATTATCTTTAAAATCATAGTGCAACATTGAAATACCCTTTTATTTCATAGGTGATGGCAAAGTCTTTCCAAGCAACAGTCATTTTTGAGATTATGTTAACAATCTTATTGTCAAGGGATATATTAGAAATAACTAATGATTGTATTTTATATTAAATTACATCGGCAATGGATATATCTTTGGTTACACTATCCATAGCCAAATGGTCTGCAGCCAAACTATCTTTAGCTAAAAGGTCTGTGCCAAACTTTCTGGGCTGAAACATCCAAGCCAAATTGTTTGAACTTAACAATGCTCAAAATATCCATTTGCAGAGAATACTAAATATAAAAGTTTTAATTTTTCCAAATGTTTTAAATGAAGCATTATCATTATTTGATTAGTTTTTTTCCTTTCAATTGGCTTTTATTTCTTTTTATTGTAATGTTAAGATTGTTTTTACATTTTACAACCATTAAGTAACATGGATAAGGAATTTAAGAATTAGCTTCCAATGAGATTTGAACTTATTTTCCCTTTCCCATGAAAAATAAGTCAGACTGGGACACTGTATTACCAATATATTTTTTTTATTCAAACAGTTTACTTTAACAGTTGAAATAAAAAGTAGTAAAAAAAAGATAAAAGAGTAACAATTAAAAAATTAATAAAAATAAATCAAATTAATAAAAATTCGGATATATTTTTGAAAAGCACAAGAAAAGAAAATTATTTCAAAAGAATAAACTGATTAATTTTAGTAAACTATTTTTTGAATCAATCTTTATACTCTTTCTCAGGACAATTCTGAAACTACTGGATAATTAAAAAAACAAAACAAGTTTTCTATAATCAATAGAACAGTTAGTAACTCGTTTAAACAATTATTTCTATGAAATATACATACAACTTTGGTTTAATCCTTGGTCCCACTGGAGGTTTCCCCGGTTTTTCTGTTGCAGGACAATTAGTTGTTGCCAGTAAAACTAACCAATAAAATTAAAATTGATTTGCATAAGAAGACTGAATAAATTTATTATTTTAGCTTATGCGAGTTTGAATAAAATATCTTTTAAAATTATTATTACAATTATAATAATTTGAACAAAATAATTATCATATAATAAAATAAATAAGAAAAACATGAAAGTTCCTAATTTTGAATACTGATTTGAAGATGATGCAAAAAAGAAAAAAGGGAAATACATTGATATAAATTACATTTTCTATTTGTTAACTAAATGTTAATCATACACAAATATTTCTTTTTATTAATTTATTTATAGATATTACTTTGTTTCCTATAATTTGTTAATAGATATTACTTTATTGTTTCCTATAATTGGCTGAAGTGCAGAAGGATTTAGGGAATCTTGAACACATTGTAATTAAAAGCAAAAATTATGAAACTACCAGTCTGAAATGAAAAGAAAAGAAAAGAAACTATCAAACAAATATTCTTCATATTTCTACAAATTATCTCATAATTTCATAAAATCTTTAAATACCTTCAAGTTGAAATTTATTGTCTGTCTGCTTTGGTTTGTCTCCTTTACGTCGTCTTACAGACATTCGCTCTCTCATTGTTTTTGATATTTGCATGAAGTCCTTTGAAAAAAAATGAGAACATAACTACATAACAAATCCTTCCATCTATTACAAAACTGACTTTCATTGTTATCTTTGTTTTTTTTTATTTGAATTTATTTTATGTGACAAAATCATTTTTTCCTTAACTTGAAGTATTTCTAAAGATGAAGAAAAATAATTTCCACAAAAATGCTTTAAAGTGCAAACTGGTGTGTGTTTGAGTAGTATCTCTACCCCATAGAGTTTATAACGCTTCCATCTACCATGAAATGTTCAATATAGATTAATTTTTTTTTTTCATCCCAGTATTCCTTTAAGGGTCAGAAGGCATCGAACATAGAATATTGTGATAAAAAGCTAAATAGTTTTTATTTATTTTAATGTTCCTTGTTTTCATCCCAGTATTCCTTTAAGGGTCAGAAGGCATCGAACATAGAATATTGTGATAAAAAGCTAAATAGTTTTTATTTATTTTAATGTTCCTTGTTTTCATCCCAGTATTCCTTTAAGGGTCAGAAGACATCCAACATAGAATATTGTGATAAAAAGCTAAATAGTTTTTATTTATTTTAATGTTCCTTTTTTTCATCCCAGTATTCCTTTAAGGGTCAGAAGACATCCAACATAGAATATTGTGATAAAAAGCTAAATAGT
The DNA here is from genome assembly GCA_963585895.1 of Sepioteuthis lessoniana. Lineage (NCBI taxonomy): Eukaryota > Metazoa > Mollusca > Cephalopoda > Myopsida > Loliginidae > Sepioteuthis > Sepioteuthis lessoniana. The sequence continues at coordinate 1,036,072 of CAUZXS010002319.1, forward strand.
TTTTATTTATTTTAATGTTCCTTTTTTTCATCCCAGTATTCCTTTAAGGGTCAGAAGGCATCGAACATAGAATATTGTGATAAAAAGCTAAATAGTTTTTATTTATTTTAATGTTCCTTGTTTTCATCCCAGTATTCCTTTAAGGGTCAGAAGGCATCGAACATAGAATATTGTGATAAAAAGCTAAATAGTTTTTATTTATTTTAATGTTCCTTTTTTTCATCCCAGTATTCCTTTAAGGGTCAGAAGGCATCGAACATAGAATATTGTGATAAAAAGCTAAATAGTTTTTATTTATTTTAATGTTCCTTTTTTTCATCCCAGTATTCCTTTAAGGGTCAGAAGGCATCGAACATAGAATATTGTGATAAAAAGCTAAATAGTTTTTATTTATTTTAATGTTCCTTGTTTTCATCCCAGTATTCCTTTAAGGGTCAGAAGGCATCGAACATAGAATATTGTGATAAAAAGCTAAATAGTTTTTATTTATTTTAATGTTCCTTGTTTTCATCCCAGTATTCCTTTAAGGGTCAGAAGACATCCAACATAGAATATTGTGATAAAAAGCTAAATAGTTTTTATTTATTTTAATGTTCCTTTTTTTCATCCCAGTATTCCTTTAAGGGTCAGAAGACATCCAACATAGAATATTGTGATAAAAAGCTAAATAGTTTTTATTTATTTTAATGTTCCTTTTTTTCATCCCAGTATTCCTTTAAGGGTCAGAAGGCATCGAACATAGAATATTGTGATAAAAAGCTAAATAGTTTTTATTTATTTTAATGTTCCTTGTTTTCATCCCAGTATTCCTTTAAGGGTCAGAAGGCATCGAACATAGAATATTGTGATAAAAAGCTAAATAGTTTTTATTTATTTTAATGTTCCTTTTTTTCATCCCAGTATTCCTTTAAGGGTCAGAAGGCATCGAACATAGAATATTGTGATAAAAAGCTAAATAGTTTTTATTTATTTTAATGTTCCTTTTTTTCATCCCAGTATTCCTTTAAGGGTCAGAAGGCATCGAACATAGAATATTGTGATAAAAAGCTAAATAGTTTTTATTTATTTTAATGTTCCTTGTTTTCATCCCAGTATTCCTTTAAGGGTCAGAAGGCATCGAACATAGAATATTGTGATAAAAAGCTAAATAGTTTTTATTTATTTTAATGTTCCTTTTTTTCATCCCAGTATTCCTTTAAGGGTCAGAAGACATCCAACATAGAATATTGTGATAAAAAGCTAAATAGTTTTTATTTATTTTAATGTTCCTTTTTTTCATCCCAGTATTCCTTTAAGGGTCAGAAGGCATCGAACATAGAATATTGTGATAAAAAGCTAAATAGTTTTTATTTATTTTAATGTTCCTTTTTTTCATCCCAGTATTCCTTTAAGGGTCAGAAGGCATCGAACATAGAATATTGTGATAAAAAGCTAAATAGTTTTTATTTATTTTAATGTTCCTTTTTTTCATCCCAGTATTCCTTTAAGGGTCAGAAGGCATCGAACATAGAATATTGTGATAAAAAGCTAAATAGTTTTTATTTATTTTAATGTTCCTTGTTTTCATCCCAGTATTCCTTTAAGGGTCAGAAGGCATCGAACATAGAATATTGTGATAAAAAGCTAAATAGTTTTTATTTATTTTAATGTTCCTTTTTTTCATCCCAGTATTCCTTTAAGGGTCAGAAGGCATCGAACATAGAATATTGTGATAAAAAGCTAAATAGTTTTTATTTATTTTAATGTTCCTTTTTTTCATCCCAGTATTCCTTTAAGGGTCAGAAGGCATCGAACATAGAATATTGTGATAAAAAGCTAAATAGTTTTTATTTATTTTAATGTTCCTTGTTTTCATCCCGGTATTCCTTTAAGCGTCAGAAGACATCCAACATAGAATATTGTGATAAAAAGCTAAATAGTTTTTATTTATTTTAATGTTCCTTTTTTTCATCCCAGTATTCCTTTAAGGGTCAGAAGGCATTGAATATAGAATATTGTGATAAAAAGCTAAATTGGCATCTATACTCATTCTGATCTTTATAATTTCTCAAAGAAGATAAGTATTTAGTATAAGTACTTATTTATTTACTTACAACTATAATATAAATTCTCTAGTCACAATATAACTTGACAGTTAGAGAATGAAAAAAAGAAAAGAAAAGAATTTGCAAAATAAAGAATTAAGAGTAAAAAGACAAAAGCAAAAAGAATCTTAAAAGAGAGAATTGGAAATTGAAGATAGGATCAAAACCAACTAGACAATAACCCTGATAAAATCAGTATGCTGGTGCTGGAATATTGAGAAAATTTACTGTCACTTGATCATGATGATAACAAAGCAACAATAATAATGATGACCAAACCAAATATTATAAGGAAAGAGTTTAAGGATAAAACATGTCATTGAGACCTGAATAGTCACTTAAAAGAAAACAAAATCAAAGAATGATGATGATGATGATGATGATGATGATGATGATATGGATATCACTGAAGGTCTGTCTATATTTCTGAGATGAGGTATTATGTACCTTATGGCAACTTTTGTTAAAATCAGGCATGACTGACCACATATGGAAAGAGAAGGGAGATCACCGCCCTCTGTGGGATCAGAAACACCATTGGAAAATTCGTAAACTTAAAGAATTAGCACATATGCTGGGCCACAAAAATACCCTGAGCCAACCAAGCATAGAAATTAATACAATATGGGAACCAGTAATAAGGAGTGCCAGAGAAAAGCAATAATAACAACAAAAGTTGCAATATGAGCTCTGGTAAAAAAAACAAAAAACAACAACAACAACAACAACAACAAAAAAACAAACAAACAAAAAACAAAAAAAAACAACAACATGCAATCATAACAGCAAAATTGCAATATGAGCACTGGTAAAAATGGTTGCTGAAGACATTAGGTTTATAATACCCAGAAATTCATACATAGATGTCCTCAAGGACACATAGTACAGTGGATAAAGGCATTGTTTAGATCCATTGACATACCCAAAGAGTCTGAGTTCAATACCTGGAGAACTTTCAGAGGGGAAATTAACAAGAGATAACTGATCCATTGAACATGGCTCATGGAACTAGAACAGTCTAAAATAAAGTTCTCTACTGCCTTCACCAGCAAAATAAAGGGTTAAGTTCAACATTCCAACCACTTGAAGATGGCTGAAACATTGTGATAAATATGGCGACAAATATGAGGACAATAGTTCGAAAAATATAAATTATCACAGAAGGTATTTTAATAACTACACAAAGACAACTATGTCTGGTTATTGCCAATATTCATAAATATATGGTATGCAGTGGTTATTTCTTATAGTAGAAATATTTTAGAAATAGGACAATAGTAAATAGGTTTTTACATAAATAAAACTGTCTCACAAAAATAATATGAAAGTAAAACTTACATCATCGATAGTACTGACATCTAAATTATTTTCTGATAAATTCTGCTTGTCTTTAAAACTGTTAGAGATGCCTAAACCATGAACTCCATCAGTTATGTCTCCAATATCAGATTTTATGTTGAAGCATTCAGTTGGGCTGGAACTATTTTGGTTATTTGAGTTAGTATCAGCTGGATTTAAACCTAAAAAAGAAAATACAAATATTTCTCCAGAATTGTTTAAATCTAATATAGTTGAATATTATAAAAGCTACAACTAACTAATTAAAGTAAAAATAACGAATACATTCTTGATATTCGTAGGGGTAAGATCTGCAAATTGATTTGTACTGTAGAGAAGGGAAAAATTTCGTATTTTGGTTTGGCGCACAATTTAATTCAACACTTAATTTCATCCAATCAGGATGACTTATCTTATTCAGCCCGGACCTTCATTTCCGGCCACCAAATCTTGTAAGCTGCCAAACACACTCTCTTTGGCTGGAGAACGCCGACCAGTGCAGACGTCACACTGGCCGTTCTTCAATAGCGATGCTTTTTAGCTGGACAACGCCGCCCAGTGCAGACATCTCACTGCGGCTCTAGAATAGCAGCAGCAGCAGCATGGACAAACGAGGGAACCCATCTAATTCATGGATTCCTTACAAGGAATCCCAGTTGAATATAAATTAGATGCATTCAACATGCCTCGCACAGGCACAACTTTATGTCACCCCAAAATTGGCTATGTCGATCTGAGCGTAATCCCGTTCTTGACACGTTAGCTCTCAATTCACCTCTGGGCCCCTTTAATGTAGATTAACGCGCGCCTTCTCTCCACCAGATGGACAAAAACCATGGTGACTCTAAAGCACAATCCCTCACACGTCCGATGACACACGCTGCCATCTCAACCTTCTCAACATCTCATAACTCAATTTCGTCTCATTACTCACAACCCTTCATGAGTCTTGCAGCACCAAAAGCAAACCCAATATTCCATGCTGCAAATAAAAACCTATTTCTAAAAACACCTTTCAACCTTTGCCATCTTACTTCTTCATCATCCTCCTTTTATTTCTCACAAACTTAGCGAGGGCCTTACAACACTCAGCGAGGAAACAACACAACATAAACACACATATGTTACAACCTATCCTCGCTAACAAACAAACTTTCCCTCGCTACTAACAAATCAACTTCTCCAGCTAAAATCATCCTACAAAATCTCTGGCAACAAAAGTACTTTTTTTTGTATTTTTAGTTAAAATTTGAAATAGGATTTTTTAAATTTTGCTTTCAATCCTGGTATTTTGTTTTTTATCTTTACATAGCATTTCCAAAATATCAATATACCATTTGAAATATAATTATAAATACCAATATACCATTTCCAAAATATCAATATACCAATACACTGATAATTTAAATTTAATAATTATCATAGTTTTTTCTATTTAAATCTATGGGAATCTGGTCAGATAATATGAATTTGTGAAATGAAGTATTTTCAGTATCAATAAATTTTCTAGTTGAACCAATAAAAATTCCCCCATTTAATTAGAAACAACCACAATATATATATATATATATATATATATATATATATATATATACAACAAAATAAATTGAATAAATTAAACAAGTGAATGAAACTACTTTGTTTATAATTCCATAATATTTTTCATAAAATAAGGAAATATCTGTCACTGCTTTCTACTGTCACTCTCAACCTTATTTCTATCATGACAAAGAAGTAGGATATAATGGAGTAAAGTCTTGTAGAGAATGGTGTCTTGGGTAGATAAGGATAGTAAGGTAGGTCTTTCTTTCTTTTTCTTTTTTCTTTAATAGAAATACATGAATATCATTCTCCCCTGACCCCTATGATAAAAACAATATGTACATAGGTATAGGTGGATGAGTAGGGATTTAGGTTGCACTTAACTTTTAGCAGCATATTTAAGATGTAGTTTTCTCTCTTCTTACCCTGTTATGTGTATTAATAACTGAAAGTGTGACATACACAAATAACAAATGGTTAGGTACATGATAAAAATCTCAAAAAGTTAAAAACATTATATTAGATTTTATAAATAAAACTTTTTAGTGGCAAAAATTTATCAATAATTTATAGGTAATATTAGAATTATGAAAAGTTACAAAGACCTTTTCCTATGACACCAATCATGTCCTGGCCTTGTGTATTATCTCCTGACCTCATCTCTACACTTCCATGACCATATAAAGATGCTGTGCCTAAAGGTGTTCCAGCTGAAATATCTAAAGAAAATAAATGATAAGATAAATAATAAATGAAAAAAATGTTTGTAATTTGAGAGAATTATAAGAGAAAAAACATTTATTTATGATAACTATTATGGCTTTTATGGGTTATGATGGGTGTTCTGTAGCTGATAATAAAAATAAAACTGAAGTATTTAAAGTAGTGCTAAAAACATTGAAATATTACCCTAATCATATAATTAGATTTATTGAAAGGATATTAAAAAAAACTTGCATTCTACCCATGTATATAATATATAATAGATTATAATGTTTTAAATATCTTTTTATTCAATCTAAAATTTATTTAACTTAACATCTACCTTTCATTCCAGTCTTCTTAAATCAAAAAATTATACTAAAGATTAAAGAATTTTAGAAATGTATGTATTTTGTACCTATGGAGATAAAATCATTGAGCAATATTATATATAAGGTTATTTGTAATATTGGGTCAATAAGCATTATCCTGAATCCCGAAACAAATCCAACAGACATCACTATCTTAAACTACCATATTTTCCATTATTCTAAACCAATTTGTACAGATTAATTATTTAGAAAATGATGATGAGTGGTAATGGTAAGGTCACTAGATTTATTAATGCTATAATTATAAGAAACATTATCATAAATACACATAATTAAGGCTATTGCAGTTAAGTGATTAAATATAGTTTATGATAAGAAGACATAGACATGCTTTCTTAGTGATGCTGTGTTCTCAGACGATGCAAATCTTCTTAAAAAAGAATGAAAGATCATCAAATATTGTGAGATTGAGATTGATGACAACATAGAACAGATCCTGAGTAAAACTACAAAAGATCACATTCTTAGAAAATATGCACAAATTCTTCGTGTAAAATAATTACTTGAACCTTTATAACATATGATTACTTTATAAAAAACAAAGATGACAGGAATTTAGAATAAAGTATTAGTATTATCATAAGTATTATTGTGATATAAAAACAGAATTTCTAAATACTAATATAAAATAATATATTCTAATAATAAAAAGAACTCAGTTTTCTATTATGAAAAATAAAGATCTTGTATTCATTAACAAACAGAAAAATAGACATTGTCATTAATTTTGTATAAGGTTTTTCTGTAATTACATTTCAAGAGTGTAACTCTATCAAAGGCTAAAATTACATTATTAAATGCTTTTGTGAATGCAATAATACTAACAGAATATTTATCTAGTAAATTGTTTACACTGGTAATTCTTACAATTAAATGCACCATAATTACAAGATTGGATAATATTAGAAAATTATGAGGATAAAAACTCATTCACTTAAGAATGTTAAGATTGTCAAGTGTAGCCAATCAAAAATAAAACACTTTTGCTAAAATTATATGGTTGAATAACAAATAATTGTTCTAATTACCACATAGATTAATGTTCTTATTTGACATATTATATTTATTTCAATGATGATATTAGAAAAAACTTGTTAGATTTGATTAATGAATGACAAAGTAAAGAAAAAAAACATATTCATTTAAGGAATAAAGAATGAAGAAAAAATTACAAATTTTCACATAATAACAAATTGAAAACTTGAATATAAACAATTAACAAAAGAATAAAAGAAATCTGAACAATAATGTAAACTTGAAGCACAAAAATAATAAGAAAAATTACCTTTGCTATTTCTTTTTTGATGCTTTATTTTGTTAGCTGTTATCTTTCCATCCACAGGGGTTTCTTCCAAGTAACCCTTACCAAAGACACACACTTCTGATGTCTGGCTTTGAGAAATTCCAGTGGAAGAATATTCTGTCCACTGATTTACTTTTTTTGTATCATAAATTAAATCCTGTGGACGCTTAGTTCGCAGAGAATTACTTCTTACTAAATTTGGTTTTGTACCAAATGGTGACTCAACTGGCCTGCGTAAAAGTTTAAAAATAATAGCTTTTACTTTTAAATACAGTATTATTATAAGTAACTGACTACTACTTATGACAATAAAATTATCAACTTCAGAATAATTGAAGATTTTAACAAGTAAAATCAATAACATGTGGTGATCAATGCAAATTAGTATAAACAAATACATACACATAAAAAGATTAAATAAACAATTTAATTTAGATGAAAAATATAACGTAAAACAAAATTGTAAAAAATATTTTATAAAAACATCTAGCCATTAGAAAAAATGTGAAGTATTCTTAAATACCAGATTTAGGCATAAATAAAGAATTGAATATAAGAGAAAAACTTTCAAAAAATATTAAAAAACAAAAAAATTAAAGCTGTAGTAGTAATGCCACGAACAATCTTATCTCATCCAGAAAAGGACTCCCAACATATTAACCTCGTGGAACTCGATGCCATTATTAAAGGAATAAACTTGGCAATCCTCTGGAAGATGACCACCTTGCATTTGTTCACTAATTCTGCCTGTATCCATAAATGGATCTCAGACATCTTTACCAGCAAGGCCAGGGTATGAACCAAAGCTGCAAGCAAGATGCTCATTCAACGGTGGCTTGACACGATAATAAAACTGCTGAAAGAATATGCGCTGTCGATGAATGTGTCCTAGTCAAATCTAGCCAAAATAAGTCAGATCGATTGACTAGAGTGCCTCAGAGGTGGCTTGATGCAATTAAAAGGAACACTGGGCCCGTGCAACCTGCCTGCACTGCATCTGTGAGCTCAGTTGGGCTTGACCAGATCAAGATTGTTCACTGACAAAGTGGTCATCCTGGTGTGCGGCGGACACTTTATTTTGTGAAACAGATTGCCCCTGGGGTCGCTAAGGCCACTGTGAAAACCATTGTCAGAGAATGTGAAGAGTGTCAGTCGATCGATCTGGCACCTGTGCACTGGTCAAAGGAGGCTTTGAATGTTAAACAAACATGGCACCGGGTTGCGATGGATATTACCAGTTGTAACGGGGTCCATTTTTTGACAGTGATTGACTGTGGCCCCGCTCAGTTTGCCATCTGGCGACGTCTTCCTCGACAAGATGTGACAAGTGAAATCAACCAGTTGAAGGTGCTCTTCTATGAGCAGATAATGACACTGCCTTTCAGAGTAGCCTGTTTAAAACCTTCCTAGATGAGTGGAGATTCCACTGTGCATACATCCCTTCTGGTAACAGCATCATCGAGCGATGTCACAGGACCGTAAAAAAGATTGCTGCCAGAAAATAATGTACTATACTGGAAGCAATATACTGGTACAACGTCATGCCAAAGGATGATGTGTCCTCTGCTACAGCACCAGCCAATATGGTCAATCAGTACCGCATACGGCTGAAAGGAATCAATGGAACATTGGTGTCGACACACAATCAACAGCAGGCTGTCTTCTAACCAGGTGACTGAGTGTGAGTAAAGACTCCACATGGACAATGTACCACAAAATATAAAGTGGGATGTGTGACTGGAGTTACCAGTGCACAGAACATAATGGTCGACGGAATGCCACATCATATGAAAGATCTGTGATCCATAGTGGGGCCAGGCCAGCTGACGGTCTGTTCTGACATAGTTTCAGAGAATGCAAGTGAAAGATTTGTAACCATTAGAGAGAGACCGTGTGAACAGGCACCCAGCACAAATGCAGGTAATGCCTCTTCCAATAAGACCTAGTAAATGTATCGCCGCAAAAAAAGCACATGGCGCAAAAGACTACCGCCTGAATGTTTCATGAGTGATCATAGGATCAGGGGGGAGTGTAGTAGTAATGCCACGAACAATCTTACCTCAAAGAAACAGAAGGTGTGCTCTCTCTGCAACTGGCAGGGAGGAGAATGAGATAAGCCCAGGAGAAGTGGTGAGATTTGATGAACATAAAAGAGATTAAGTTTGAAGTGGAAAAGAGCAGCATTTTGCTTATGTCTGTTTGGTGAACATCCATCAGTTCATTTTGCAAGTTAAGTAAGTTTACTAGCGTCCAATAGGTTGATTCCTCTTCGACTAGACTTCTGAAACCAACTAGAAAAGCATAATCTCATTTTTTGGTAGGTAGGTGTTTCTGATCCCCTGCCTCACCAATATTCAACTGTTTTATGTTTTGTTCAGAGAAACATCTTTATTTTTGTTGCTGTTATCACAAAGTATTTTGATTAACAATAGAAGTCAACAAGAAAAACTGTAATGAATGAATAAAGATTCAAAACAACAAAAATTAGGATACTAGTCCTAAACAATCATTAAATAGTAATAATACCTAGTCTTAAAAAAGCTTGTGATTCAAAACAACAAAGATCAGGATATTAGTCCTAAACAATCATTGAATAGTAATAATGCCTAGTCTTAAAAAAGCTTGTGATTCAAAACAACAAAGATCAGGATGCTTGTCCTAAATAACCATTGAATACAAAGAATGCCTAGTCTCTGAAACCCAAACAGTATTTGTTAATTCATTTGTAAAAATACTCTATTGTACTATAAATAAATTAGTCGGAAATTTTTTGTTTTAAAAACTTATTTCAATATTCAAGATTTTAAAGTTAAGGGAGATATTAAATTAGAGTTATTACTTAAATTCATATCATTTAAAGAGTCAATACAATATTATTGATTAACTCTATACATATTTTCAATCTAGATAGTTTACATAAAATTCAACCGAAAACACAATAGAAAAGCTTAAAAAAAACTGACATATTTCTTACTTCCATAATTATTTAAAATAATAAATGATTATATAATCATACTATATTATAAGTATATTATATTATATTATATTTGGCTACCGATATACAGAAATGGAATATTTTCTTTATTATATCATCTTTAGAAATAATTGTTTTATAGAAGTTGCTTTTAATTCACATGGATTTGTTCAAGATAAATGCTGTAAAATAAGAATATTCAAAGAGCCTATCTGTTGAATTAATAGACAAAATTCATTTCAGTGGTCAGTTGTTAGAAATATCTCCTGTTTAGTTGTTCATTAAACAAAAAGACTCAGTCATGCTGGAAATCTAAAAAGCAACTAGAATTAAGAGTCATGGAAGAATATGTCACAAAACAAATAATTAGCTAAAAGCAAATTTTATATTTTATTAACAATAATGAATCCAAGAAGATCTGTTCCCAATATCTGGAATTTGCTATATACCTCATCATCATTTTTTTAATGAAATATCTACTTTGCTAATGCAACAAGCAAAGAAGTATTTCTTTAGAATTTTTATCATATACTTTGTTAATTTTTCTAAAATAATACTTACACCTTAGTAGAGAATCCATCCTTCCTCTTCATTTCTTCTTCTTTATCTTGAAAAGTTGATATTGAGTAATGCCCACTGTCACTAGAAAGAACTGATTGTGCACTGGAACGCAAAGAATCTCCTACAAAATTGCTTTTCTCTAGTTTTTCTGCTCTTCTTTTAGATGCACTGTCTCTGATATTTTTTAAAGAACTAGACATCTGAAGAAAATCATATAAGAAAGGAAAATCAATAAGCAAAAGTTCTTTTTGACAAAACTGTGACATTAACCATGTATCTTTTAAAATTCTGTAAATTACTTCTAAAAAAATTAGAAAAAAAAAAAAATCTCTAAATGATTAATCTTAGAAAGTAATGAACAACTCTCAAAATAATTTTAACAGGTAAAAACAAACATCAAGATATATTCTAAACTGAAAACTGTTGGTTATTGCATACATATTTCATACTGACCCCCTCCAAAAAACAACAACAACAACAACAACAAAAACACAAAACCCAAGTATTTAAAACCAACTGTCATTCAATCAGTACCAATAAAATATTTTACAGTTTTTTAAAATGTTTATTAGATATATTATTCATTTTGTAATTGTTACTTCCTATATGATATATATGTGATCAAAATGGCTTGTGTTAACCTATCTAAATGTAAGACACTATGAATAGTGCCCACTGAGAAAAATCAACATTGGAGAATTGACATTGGTTAATATGCATGAGTGGATGGAAAAAAATATAAAATGGAATGAGATCTCTGTTGAGATTAATTAAACATCCTATTGTTATGTTTAGAGAAGATTGTTGTTGAGAATAATAATCTGAAAACATATTTTAGTTCTCAGGGAAAAAAGCATTTTGTTAAAAATGAATAATAAACTATTATTTGAAGTGTTGACTGTACTTTAAAAACAAGGGCCATGTAAATGGATCACACATGTCCTGCTGGCCTAGTATAAATATATATATATATATATATATATATATATATATATATATATATATATGAAGGAAGGAGCACATCCATCTCTGCAGGTGGCTAACAAGGTCAAATCAGGAAAGGTATGGTCCCTCTACAGTGTCTACAAGAGAAAATCTGTAACATCACTATTTTTTCCTTTTCTTTTTTTTTTCTCTGGACAGGATCTGCAAGTGACAATTTGGTGGATGGTGTGTTGGGAGGTCACAAGATACTTAGAGTGGGCCATTTAGAGTGATTGTCAATGTGACAAGCATTGAAGGACTTCTTCAATAAGTCCTTGTACTTCTTTTTGAGCAACCTTCTGTCATGGTGGCCAGTGGGGAGATTTTCATACAGCAAAATTTTGGGCAAGTAGGTGGCCCTTCATTCTGGAGACATGTTCAGCCCAGCATAGTTGTGCCTTCAACAACAGCATGGTCTGGATGCTAGTGACCTCTGTTTGCTATATATATATATATATATATATATATATAAGCCTAAAATATTAAATTATGATTTACATTACTCCTTCCATAACTTAGTAGCAGAATCAGTAATGTGGGATCATAATTGAATATTCTAAGTGATCTGCTTAAATTATTATTATTTACTCCTTGAGAGTTTTTCACATCAGGGTCAGCTGATGGTCTTTCACTGGAGTTTGGGTGACAGCAAGTCTCCTCAATTATCCAGGACTCTTCCCAGTATTCTGTCTGTTTTCAATAATGTTGTAGTTTGGATGGTCTCCACTTGTCCTCTTATTTCCAAGTCCTCCAGTCCTTTTAATAATTCTGTACCAAAAGCACCAATCATGATTGGTATAATTGTCACTTTCATGTTCCACAGTTTTTTCAATTCTTGAGCAAGTTCCAGATACTTAACCTTCTTTTGACTTTTTTTTCAATTTTACTCTGTGGTCTGCCAGGATAGCAAAGTTCACAATTTTGCAAGTTCTCTTTTTTTTGTTGATTATTATTAGGTCTGGTCTTCTGGCCGAGATTAGGTAATCTGTTTGTATGTCAAAATCCCAAAGAAGTTTATGCATGTCATTCTCCAGGACAGATGCTGGATTGTGTATATACCATTTGTTCGTATGGCCAAATTTAAATTTCTTGCACAACTCCCAGTGGATCACTTTGCCCACCCAGTCATGTCTACTCTTATACTCCTGTGCTAATTTGCTGCATTCGCTTATTATGTGACTGATCATTTCATCTCTATCACTACATAACCTACATTTGTTATTTTGTTGCGTTTTATCTATTCTCGCTTTGATATGATTTATTCTTATGGCGTTGTTTTGTGCTGCTATTAGGAAAAATTCAGTTTCTCTCTTAAGGTTTCCCTTTCTTAGCCATGTCCATATTTTTTTGTGTGAGATACTGCTTATTAGCCGTTTAAAATGCCCATGGAGTTGTTTTTCTTCCCATTTTTGTTTTCTAGTTATTGACATTCTCTTGATCTTTGTGTTGTCAGTATCATTTCTGGTGGCTGTAATCAGCTCTCCTTCGTGCTTTTCTATGTAGTCTTTGAGTCAATGTATCGATACATCAACACTGTCTTCAATATTAGTAAGCCCTCTTCCTTCCTCATTTCTGTCAATGTCATCTCTGGGATGTAATGTCTTATGCATAGTCATTGTTCTTTGGTCCATTTGCTTAAGTTCTTCTCTGATCCACTTCGAGAATGGTCCCAAATATCTTACGAGAGGTACAGCCCAGGCATTTATTCCTTTGATAAGGTTTTTTCTACATAGTTTTGTCTTGAGTAGCTTTCTGGTTCTCCTGAGATACTTTTTCTAAATTTTTTCTTTCATCTCCACTTGTATGAAGGTGTCAGCTTCCAAGATGCCCAAGTATTTGTAGGTTTCCTTTTCTCTGAGCATTTCTGAGATAGAAATCCCAAAATCCCAAAGAATTTTGTCTAGTTCTAGTCAATGCATATACAGAGTCTAGTAAGTGCATATACCATCTGGAAGTAGGGTCAAATTTTATTCTCTTGCACAATTTCCTGTGGTTTGTCTTTCCAACCCTGTTGTGCTTGTTTGTCCTTTTATGCAAGTTAGCTGCATTCACTTATTATGTGATTAACTATTTCATGTCTGTTTCCACATAACCTACATTTACTATCTGCTGTTGCCTGTTATCAACTTCTGCTTAAACATAATTGGTCTTTATGGTGTTCTTTTAGAAAAGCTTTAGTTTCTCTCTCTCTTGAGATTTCTCTTTCATAGCTTTGTCCAGCTATTCTTGTGTGCAATCTCACTAGTTTGTCACTTGAAATATCTATACACTTGTTTTTCTTTCTATTTCTACTTCCTAGTTTTTGTTGTTTTTCTCTTTGTTCTTATGTTGCCACTGCCATTATTGACTGCTGTAATTAGTTTTTCTTTGCTCTTTTTAATGTACTCCTCAAGTTCTAGTGTTGATACATCTATGCAATCTTCAATATTAGTGACGCCTCTTCCTCCTTCTTTTCTTGATACATAGCGTCTGTCTATGTCATTTCCATAGTCCATCTGCCTGAGTTCCTCCCTTGTTCATTTAAAGAATGGTCCCAAATATCTTACAATAGGGACTGCACATGTGTTTATCCTTTTCATGAGATTTCTGCTGCACAGCTTGGTTTCAAGAAGATTTCTTGTTTTTCTGAGGTAATCTTTTCTTATTGTTTCTTTCATCTCTTCTTGTTTAATGGTGTCCACTTCCAATATTCTCAAACTACAAGATTTTCCTTCACTCCAAGCATCCTAATGCATTCTTGATTTGGCAGTTCGATTCCTATATATATATATATATATATTAGTTTATCCTTTCTTTTCTGGCATAAAAACTCTTTAAAGTTCTCTATAAAAAGTTTTTTTGCCTGATGAGGACTTAAGGCTAAAAGAGTTGAGAATAATTAAAAATTAAAAGATTAAATAATTAGAAAGAAATATTCTCATTTCTCTTATCACTTTTGCTCATCTTATTTTATATAATATATTTTTTTTAGCTCAGAAGTATAGAATATATATATATAAAGTATAGAATATATATATATATAAAAACTACTAACTTCATCAGAATAGTTCCCAAATGGAGTATAAGAAGATGAATCAATACTTTCTGATGGGGCAATGTAGAGTGTTTCACTTCGACTACTGTTGCTGCTGCTGCTGCCGCTACGTCCAGATGCTGTACCACGTGCCAGTGCTGGTTTCATTGGGATGGGAGAATTGTCCAGTTCTTTACCTGTAAAATGAATATATATTATATATTTTAACTCTCATTCAGGAGAAAAAAAGAAAGAAAAAAAAAAGAAGAGAACAAATAAAAAGGAGGGACAAGTAAAAGGAATAGACAAAAGGGGAGATAAATCAAAAAGAAACATTTAGCATAGGAATAATAGGTAATGTCTAAGGTATCATCAGTTATTCTTTGCATTTGTGTAGACTCAATAGGCTGAATAAAGAATAAAGGCTATGTTGTTAATTTCTGCACTTTGTTACAGAGCCAATTAATTGTAAGCCAAATAATAGCTATAGAGCAACAAGTGGTCTTAATAAGAGTTAATCATTACATGAAGACCAAATCACAAGGAACATTTCCTGGCTAGCTAGTAATAATAAATTAGAATGCACTCTTCAAGAAGCAAAAACTGAATAATGGAGAGAAGAAAGGAGAATAATGAAGAGATTCTCAAAATGAGTGAAAACATGTCTCAAATAACAATCACATCAAAATAAACCAATAATATTAAGTGACATTTAAAATATAATTAAATCTTATTAGAATAACAATCACATCAAAATAAACCAATAATATTAAGTGACAATTAAAATATAATTAAATCTTATTAGAATATATTCTTTCTGTTTTTCTAGTGAATTATTACAGTAATTTGATTTAAAAGAAAGCAATATATAAGTACAGCAGATGTGACCAAATTTGTGGCTTATCTAAAAGAAATTTTAGATTTCATACCATGATTAGTAATAAAGAATAATTATATTCATTTTATGAGAGTAAATTAATATCTTTAAATCTATTTCAATACTGTTTAACAAATAAAATAAGGAAAATTTGAAGTTTCCATTGTGATAACAAACCATGTAACTACTAGATCAGTCTACAAATATTCTTATGAAAAAAGATTTTAATAATTGAATGATTTTGCAATAAGAAAAATTCAACTTACTGCTGAGTGGAAAGAGTTTTGCTCGCATTGGCTTTGTTATATCTTCAGGATTTTTATTTGTAGACCATAATGCTGTGGTATTCTCTTTGGAATCTGAAAATGTTTATAATAAAATACAACCATGTTAGACAATAGCACTGAAAAAAATGATGACTAAAATACTCCATAAAAGAAAAGGCCAACATTAGGAATACTTCTAATGTTAAAATAATTCATGTTACTTGTTTTTATAATAAAGACTTGAAGTCAGTGTTTGTAGATATAAAAAGAAAATAAGGTAGATTATATTTGGAGATATTCTGATAATAAATAGATTATATCAGGATATATCCAGATAATAATAGATTATATCAGGAGATATCCTGATAATGAATAGATAATAATAGATTATATTAGGAGATATCCAGAGGAGAAGGAGGAATGCTTTAATCTTAAATTTGAAAATTATTAATAGTCACATATAAATATGAAAAAGAATCTATATTAAAAAAAAACTACATAGATATAGATTTACAAACAGAAATCTACAGTTTAATCATCAAAGTACAGGGTGAGCAGAAAAGCCCTTTTTGATTTCAAGTAATCATAACATGAAAACCTATTAGAATAGGTTTAGGAATATGGTAACATTACATACATTAACTCAAAATATTTCTTTTCCAACCAGCAGAATCACTAGAGGGCAGTGAAATCCAAGATGCCACTCACTCCTAAAGTAACATATTTTTATGCTCAACATGTATATTCATGATATATAAATCCTTGATTTCAAGTCATAATATGAAAAGTTACTGGGATATGTTTATAAATATGGTGACATCACATACATTAACTCAACATCTTTCTTTTATCACCAACAGAATCTCTGTGCACCATTCCCACTGCTAAAGGGCACTCATTCAACATCAACATATTTTATTTGCTCAACATAATATATTCATGATATATAAATTCTTGATTTCAAGTAGTCATAACATGAAAAGTTACAGGAATATGTTTATAAATGGTGACATCACATATGTAGAATATTGGTTAACTCAATAGAGTATATCAAAAGAATGCTCTCAGTAATTCTGTTGAGGATAAATAGATGAATGGATACCACTCATGCAAATGAGTTGGATAGGTCCATTCTCGTGAAGTGAGCCAATCCACATGCTGTACACATGCTGCTCATGCACTCTTTAATAAAAGAGGTGAGCTTTAGCTGGCTAGCTTTTCAAGGAGCTAGCCATGTTACTATTGGCTTGAAGGTGAGTGCTATTCATTGATGTTCTATATCTCCCCCTCCCCCCATGGGCAATGGTCTTTCGGGGGGGATAAGTTCTTTCAATCCTGGTTTGTTGTGTGGGAGCAGACGGGATAAAGCTCGAGCGGGTTTGGCCTGCGTTGTCACCATTGGCTGGTTGGTACTGTTCGGTGGCAGGGGTGGCTGTGGTGCATTTTCACTGTCTGTGGTTTGCAGTGCCGGTGTTTTGCTTTCATCATCCCTTTCTAGTATTGGTGTTTCATTAGAAGGACTTAGAATTGGATGTGGGGTTACCGGGGTTCCGAGTTTCCTGAGGAATCTGCGGTTCCGCAAGGTTATCCTCCCTGATCTGTCAACTCTGATCCGGTATTGGTTGTGAGGGAGAGTTTCAATGATCTGGCCTGTTGTATTCCACCGATTGTTGTTTGTGCACTGGATAGACACTATTTGCCCCTTTAAGAGTGGGCGTAGTGTGTGGGCGGTGCGGTTGTATTTTTCTATGAGCCAGGCATTGCGCTGAGATAGGCTTTTTTCACGGTTTTGAGCCACGGTTATCCATTCTGCGTGTGGTTTGTATAATGTTGGGTGGGATGGCACAAAGTCACGCAGTCGGCGGTGGAGCAACAATTGGGCCGGGGACAAACCGATATTTTGGATGGGCGTATTTCGATATTGCAGAATGGCTTTAGCTGCCCTATCGTTGTCCAAGGACCCCTGAGGTCCTGTGTTTCCAATTATTATTCTTTTGGCCGTTTTGACAGCCAGTTCTGCCTGACCATTTGACTGAGGGTAGGCAGCAGACGACAGTCTGTGCTTTACAGCCCAGTCCTTCAGGAACTGTGTGAACGTGGAAGACTTGAAGGGTGGTCCACCATCACTGCTTAGTTCTTCAGGGGCTCCGTATGTCTGGAAGATGTCTCGGCAGATAGAAATTAGGCTCGATGCATTAGCTTGCCCTTGATTCAAGTGGTGTATAATGAGCCAGCCAGTTAGTCTGTCAGCACATGCAAGGTATGTTTGCCCCCCCACATGGAATAGATCCAATACTATTTGTTGAAACGGCCAATCGGGTGATACCGTTAAGGTGATGGGCTCCCTTGGTTGACTAGGGGCGATCCTTGAGCATTCCGTGCAGTTGGCTCTGGTAGTACGAATCGAGACATTCATCCCAGGCCAGTAGACTGATTCATTTGCACGGGCCTTCATGCCGACCTCACCCTGATGGGCTGAATGTAGGCTGCGGAGGATCTTTGTGCGTTGTGAAGTGGGGATTATGATTCTTTGATCCAACAGTGCTAAGTCGTTGTCAATACTGAGGCGGTGCCTCACTTCCCAGTATTCACAGATCTCTGGTGCTGTGAGAATGCGTGTTTTCGGGAATCCCTTTTGTATTGTCTTAATGAGTTCAATGTATTGTGGGTCGCTGTGTCCAGCCGCACGAATGAGGTCTGGTGAGGTCAGAGCTGTGTTGCTGTTTGCTCCAAATGTTGCCATGGTTGTTGTTGACGCGACCCAATCATCCATATCAGCAGATTCTGTCACGTCTGATTGTATTGGTTTAGCGGGCAATACATCAAGCAGTGATTTCAATACGCTAGTTGGGTTACGGGAAACAGCATCAGAAGCTCTGTGCCATTTCCCAGGACAGTGCTGGATAGTGAATCTGTACCTTAGTGTTTTTTCTTTTAGCCTGAACAATCTGGGATTTTGAATTTTGCTCAGGTACCTGTCCCCAAATAGTCCTTTTAGGGGTTCGTGGTCTGTGACCACTATGAGGTTAGTGCAGCCCATGACGAATATATGGCATTTCTCTAAAGCCCATGCAATTGCCACTGCTTCACCTTCGATTGGTGCATATCTTCTTTCAGCATCGATACAGAATCTGCTGCCAGCAAATATCAGGTGCCATCCATCAGGGCAACAGACGGGAGTTCTGTTAGTAGTGCAAGAACAATGCTTTTGTAACAGAAGGAAGCCCATTCCTTCTTTGCTCCAATCCGGAGCGAGGCAGGTGATGCGATCCTTTTCAAACGTGGCAATGCCATTCCGGACTAGGTCAACTATGACCCGTTTGGAATGTTGGAATGCAGCCTCGAGGCCCTGGTCCCAAGTCATTGATGTTCTATAACATATATATGGTGATATCACATACATTAACTCAACATCTTTCTTTTCTCACCAACAGAATCACTATACATCCCTCCCATTGCTAGAGGGCAGTGAAATCCAAGATGCCACTCACTCCACAGCAATGCAGCTGGTGTGTTGGAATTTGTTAAAACAAAGTGTTGTCAGCATGTAGCATGCTTTCAAATGAGAATTATATGTGTATCTGTGTACTATCGTTTGTGACTTTTTCCTGTTACATGAAGAACAGAGTTTATGTACCTCCACTACCTGCAACCCTGGATGATCTGTAAGGACACATCACTGAAGCAATACACTCAATGATACTGGATACATTGCAGAGATTACCATTTTATTGTTTGACAAGTAATGGGTGGAATACACACTGAATATCTGTGATACTAAACCAATACCACATAAAACTTTGAGATGATGCAATTGTAACCACCAATGTGTAAAAATATTTCAATAAAGTTCAATTATATATATATATATATATATATATATATATATATATATATATATATATATATATATATGTTTAAAATCAATGAGTATTTTCGTGTTCACCCAATATTTTTCAAATGTCAATATTAAGCATGATTTCTTTTATCAAATCCAAAAGTATTTTTGATAAATAAAATTTGCATATATTCATTTAGTATAATGTCATCTAATTTTCTATTTTGTAAAATGCATTTTCCCCATTAAGAAATATCCTAATATTACAGTGTATACAATGCAATATTCTTATAAATAAATGGTTGTCTCAAAGTTTTTAGTTGTCAGCTTTATAGCTAATACATATGGAATAAATTACATAAGTAATAATATAAAAAATACCTAGATAAAACATGTCTTATAGGCTGCTAAATATTACACAAATAAATTAATAAATATATACATATCCATCACAAGAGATTAATAAATGATTTGGAACATATTTTCTAAGAAAAATGTTTATTTTAGGGAATTTTTTGCTTAGAATTTTTAATAAAAATCAAATTTTTTCTTCTTTAAAATTTTGATGAGATAAAACGAAACTCAGTTAAATTCTTATTTAATCAAAAAGTATTCAAGTTTGAATTCATTACACATTTGTTGTCTAAATTTCTGAGACAAAGCTTGTTGATTTTTATCATTAAGGGTTTTCGAACAATTGTCTTCATCTTTATTGTTATTTCCACAACGTTTCGGCCGATATGTCCATGGGCCTTCTTCAGGTGTTTGTCGAACTAGGGAACCTTCACCTCACATTATTTATATCATCATCATCAAGTCATACTGATAGCACAGAGTTCCCTGACTCTCTCTCGCCATCCATTCCTATCATCCATTGCTCCTGGCAAGTCTTATAGACTGCATCCAGTGTCTGCACAGAGCTGATATATATGTCTTTGCTGGCTGGCCAATAATGATAAGTCCATTGGAGAATGTTGTTTATGAGTTCATCCTCACTTCACCAGCAGTACTCAGCATGTCTCGTTTATCTGACTTGGATGGTTTGTAAGATAAGTGGTAAGTAGCTGTACAGCTGCTGCTGTTTTATGGGGTGTTGCTTCTAGGAATTGTTCAAAAAAGTATGAAACGTTCTTATGTAGCTCACATTTAATTTTTCTCTGAGTGTTTTGTGTATGCAACCATACAGTAGTACTGACATGGCCACAACTTTTAAAAAATCCTGTTTTATTTTATCAGAGAGATCAGATTTCTATATGATTGACAACCTGTCAATAGCAGTCTATACCTTTTCTCTGAGTAGGCTGACATTGCTTTCAGTAGATGAGATATTACAGCAGAGGTATGTGAACTGGTCTACTAATTTAAAGTAGATATGACTCCATCTTGTTTAAAACAGATAAACTTTTATTTGTGTTCACATAAAGTCCAATGCCTCTTGCTGCTTGCTCGAGGCTTAGCATTAGGGATTTGGCTTGGGTATTACCAAGAAGCATTAGATCATTTGCATAGTCTACATCTGTCATATTTTCTATGGGATATCATCTGCTTCTTGTCTTAATGTGAAACCATTTTCTTTTATTAGATCTATTGATGTTTGTAGTATGTAATCTAGAAAGATAAAAGAAAAAAAAATCCCCATCTCTTATAAATATATAGACAAAAATTTTTAGAAAAATATTAGAGTTACTTCTATTTCATTTAATTTTAGTTCAAGGCTAAAACAAACTTGAAAAATTTTTTTTATCTGAATGAATTTCCAATGGGTCAGCAGACACATTTTCTTGCTATCGTCCAGGTTAAAAGCACAGTAAGGGTATTTTTCTGATGCAGGCATAATTGGGGAACGAGGAAAATTTTGGTAAACAAGCCAGGCTTTCAAGTGTGTTTTAGCCTAAAACTTTTCTCATTCCCAATGATACCTACATCAGAAAAATAAGGTCTAAAAAGTTTGGTTTTGGATTATCCTTACCATGTTTTTAATCTTGACTACTACAAAGTTTCATGTACATCAGAAAATTTGATATAAAGAAAAGAAAAATCATATCAATCTATTAAAATACTTGTTTTTTTTTTTTTATAACAAATGAAAAATAATGGGAATAACAGATAATTCTCACCTTTAGAATTAGCATCATTTGATAATGTTGGATATGCATGTTCTCTTTTAAGTTTGTCATTTCGATAAATCTGTTTATATGAGCCTGAAAGAAACCAAAAAGAATTTCATCTTGTGTTACTGATTTATACTAATGAATATCCTTTTTTTATTGCTCATGTAATCCTTGAAGAGTTTCAATTAAATTTGGAATTTAATCTAATTTTTAATTCTTACAGAAAATTTTCTAATTCATATAAAACCTTTAGTTCTGACCTTGTAACAATCATTAGCTATTTATTATAAATTCTATATGTACTTTTAAGTAACAACTTATTTATTGGCCATTTAAAAAAAATCAAATAAAACTTATTTTTTTCATTCTTCAACAAAAGTGAGTTAATAATTATCTACATTTTATTTTGTAAGTTCTTTACAGTAATGTTGTACTAATATTATACTGAAAGTGCTGATAATTATTGACCAACCCTCATAGTAATACAT
This sequence comes from Sepioteuthis lessoniana, assembly GCA_963585895.1. NCBI lineage: Eukaryota > Metazoa > Mollusca > Cephalopoda > Myopsida > Loliginidae > Sepioteuthis > Sepioteuthis lessoniana. The sequence goes on from CAUZXS010002319.1 coordinate 1,058,545, forward strand.
ACAATTACTTTCTTCCTTTTTTTTAAACTGCTTTCAGTTTTATTTTCTAAAAAATTTTCTATTCTTTATATAGATTTACTCAAATTCAGTGTCAATTTGTGCTATGCAACAATATTGTGACATTACTATTTACATGCGTATTATCAAATGTAATAGTTAAAAATTTTTCAGATGAGGCACTGTCATCCTCATCATCTTCATTATTATTTTATTTTTACTAGTTTTCTATCATATTTATGTTATTTTTATCACATTTCTCACAAATTGTTATTCTATAACAGTGATAGAAGTAAGAAACATAGTTATATTGTGTAGTTAGGCAACTGTTGCTTGTTACAATTTTCCAAGAATTATGTTTCACTGTCAATTTTACATCATGGTGGAAAAGAAGTACACAAGTGTTCTTTAATAGATTTTTATACCACCTTACTCATTCTTTGGGACAGTTCTGAAGGTATAGGTTTAGAAGTATTTGGTTTTTAGGTTGTTACTTGAAACAAGGAAAAATTCCTGATAACAGGACATTCTATTAATGAGAATTTATATTCCTGGAGTGGGGCTAATCTCTAGACTGACTGTGTATGTCAAGGCTAGAATTGAGTCTGTATCTCTGTGTCTGACTGAGTTTATCCTATCACATAATCTGTATCAACCAAAGCTCTATGTCTTCTGTGTCCCCTATCATATAACATTGAACTCATCAAACAGCTTCCCTTATAATAAGCCCACAATGGACTTCCTGTGCAGATATGTGACTCTTTTCGTTGCCTCTTGGGATCATCTCATCAGGTTACACATCTGCTACTGTTCAGCATAGTTATTATCCATTATATAACAATAGTTATATGGTTTATTTGAGAAGCACCTACTGGTAAAGTCTTGTGGCAAAACTAGTAATAATACTGTTGTAAAAAGACAATAGGTTCTTAAAGAACGCAAATCACACTGGGGGATTATTCTCTATTGACAATCTGTGCTAATTATTTAATAATTGTAGAATGATGATGTAAGAATTTCAATGAAGCACAATAGGAATAAGAAGAAAGAAAAACAAGTCTATTATAAATGAATAAAGCATTTAGATAATAACACAACATGCTTTTTTTTTAGACAGAAATTATGTAAAATTATGTTACAGAAGCAAACTTATTTTCAGTAAGTACCAGGGTAAAATTAAATTAGTCATTATTAGATGCAATTTACTAAAATGATTAGTTACAATAAAAAATTAATTAAAAAATCAATAGCAAAAATACATATTTCCAGATAGATGCATTTTAAGAAAGTGTTTTGATATTCTGCAAAAGAATATGACAGACATTTACAGGAATATTAATTTATCTGGATTATCTTTTACTTTCTGCTGTCATTTGTGTTTTGTGATATTGATGTCTGTTAAGTGAGGTGTATAAGAAACAGATTATTGTAGGCAATGATACAAGTTATACCAAAAGTTAATTCTAATGTACATTGTTTTTGCTGGTAAACACTTATTATATCCACAATTATAAATAAAATAATTTTTGCTTATAGCTAGTTTTTGCTGTACATATTCATTTTATTTTGTAAGCTAAAGATAGTAAATTAAACGCAAGATATTAATTAATTAAGATATTAATATTAATATTTTGGGGACTCATTTAGGTTACATAGGAACAATAAATCTAAAATTCCACCATATTTATTTAACACTTTTAGATATAAAGTATTTGAGCTAAAATAGAATATTTTACTAACATAATAGCTTATTATAAAAGAATGAAGTATCTTGATAAAAACACATTTTTTTAGACAGGAATCTCATAAAATAATGTGATAGAACCAAACTTTTAATTATTACCTGGATCATTGCCTTCATCTTTGGGACCAACTAAAAATGCTGACTTCTTTGGTTTAAACTTTTCTGTATCTGTTCCAGTTAACAGTAAAGTTGCAGGTTTGTTACTTGTCACCTTCTGAAAGATTTGAGAAGAATAATTTATTTTAAAATGACTAATTTTTTTAGTCTTCTTATAGTTGTTTGCACAATTTGAACTTTAATTAATACTTACAGTTATACCTATGATGATCATATGAAAAATAAACATTGAACAATAAAATAAAAACATATTTACAGAAAATATAACCATTATTAGTGACTTTATTTTTCCATTTTCAAGAGTAGAAACTGAAGTGATCATATCATTGTTAATATTCATATAAAATAGCAGATATCAATGACAAATATTTGATTAATATGAGTTCCAAAATAGAAGAGAAAACATCAAGAGGAACTTAGTGAAATCAAAGTAAAAGAAAATTAGCAAAACATATTCTGAAAGCAAGCAAAAAAACATGGTTCTTATCATTTGGATGTTTTGATGAGACAAATATACAATCCATTTATAAGGCAAATGAAGAAAAAAAAATTTCTCTTACTAATTTAATGTGTATCTTTTAATGAACTAAATATGTGACTTAATCTTGAATCTATTCCTGTAGTTATAGAAAATAAATTAGAAATGAGTCCATTCATAATAACAACAACATAGAAACAAAACCAATTTTGTCATTATCATATACCACCCACCCCACCAAAAAATAAACCTAATGTTTCTTTCAAAAGCAGCTGAGACCCACATTCTAATTTCCATTTTAAGTAGAAAAATACTTCCCAAAATCCAGCTATAAAAGAAAAAAAAACCTTTTTAAAGAACATGACATAAAGGACCCTGCCTCTATTAAAAACTTAAGAATCAGTTCTATTTAATAGTATTAGAAAAACAAGAAAAATATAATCCCTGCAGAATTGAAAAGTGCTAGTAGTTTAACTGAGAAGACAATGTTCTAAAGAAGCACACAGAATAAAGAAGAAAACAAGACTAAGACAATTAAATATGGAGAAGGATCAGAAATTTATTGTATTTCTGTTCAAGCCTTTTAACTATCATTGCTGTAAATGGATAACAATTGATGAAAAACTGTAAATAGAACAGAGAGAGAGAGAGAGAGAGAGAGAGAGAGAGAGAGAGAGAGAGAGAGAGAGAGAGAGAGTGTTTTGGAAGGTTAAAATTAGCAGTAGTATAATACAAAAAGCTTTATTTGTTTTTTTTACTGACCATAAACAGTTAAGAATTAAGCAGGAATGAGTAATATAGAACAAGTCAAATAGTCGATTTGGAATCATGGGAAAAATATTATGGAGTCTTTTATTAGATGAATAAAAATGTGTAGGTGATACCAGCATCCAATCAAAATAAATTATTCTACACCAAAATTATGAATATATGAATAAAAATATTTTTTCCTAAAGTTCAAAAGTTTTTCAAAATCATTATCTGATGAAGCTCTTACAGGGCAAAACATCATGATAAATATATGAATACTTGAGTTAACTCATTCTCACATCTTCTTTCCCTTCCACATATCAAAATATAATGTCTATAGTGCAATAAAAATTGCAATAAATTCATCTAAATTGATTTGGGTAATAAGTGGCAAAATTATATCAAAAACAACAAAACTAATTTTATTCTACAGTAACTCAAAGATAAAGAGTGATAAATATAATTTTTTCAACAAATATTGTTTTATTAGTTGTTAGCACTAAAATATATTTGCTATTTGATGTTAAAGACTCAATATTGAAAAAGATAATAATCTTAACATACATATTACATATTAAGACTTTCAACAATAGATTTTCTTTGAAAATTTAAATCAGTGATTGCAAAGACATTAGACAGAGATCATAGATTAAATATATTTATTCAAATAACTTTTTGTTAATTTAAAAAAAAATCTAAACATTATAGATTGGAAATAAAATTCAAGATTATTCAAGGTTTTTATTCACAGTTTTATATCTGTTTCAGTAGATTAAAAAAAAGAAGACAAATGAATAGTTGTATTGATGTTTTGTAGCTAAGTCATCATGTATTTATCAAACTAAAGTTTTTATAAATCATGAGTTTTAAAACAAATGAAAAGCAAAATGAAAGCTCAAAGAGATACAAACTGTCTCTTCACCAACAAGAGTATACTTAACTACTTGACCTACAGGACAATGGCCTAGCAGAAAAAAAATCATTGGTTAAAATGTATCTATTTATCTATTTATAGCGATACTGGCAAATACACCTGACCAAGCCGAAACACTTCTGCATAGCCTGGAACGAGCAGCAGCAAGCATAGGCCTCCATGTTAATGCACACAAAACGGAATATATGTGCTATAACCAAACGGGGGACATCTCCACTCTAGAAGGAACCCCTCTTAAACTAGTAGACAAATTCACGTACCTAGGAAGCAGCGTCGAATCAACCGAAAAGGACATCGAAACGAGGTTAACGAAAGCATGGACAGCTATCAATAGGCTATCGACTATATGGAAGTCGGACCTGACCGATAAAATGAAACGCAGTTTCTTCCAGGCAGCGGTCACATCGATACTGCTATATGGATGCACTACATGGACGCTAACAAGACGGCTCGAGAAGAAACTAGATGGCAATTACACAAGAATGCTGCGTGCAATCCTCAACAAGTCCTGGCAGCGGCACCCCACAAGACACCAACTGTACGGCCACCTGCCCCCTATCACGAAATCTATTCAAGTTAGGCGAACCAGACATGCAGGACATTGCTGGAGAAGCAGAGATGAACTCATAAGAGATGTACTCTTATGGATCCCCACACACGGCCGCGCAAAAGCAGGACGACCAGCACGAACGTACATTCAGCAGCTGTGTGAGGATACAGGATGTTGTCCTGAAGACCTGCCTAGGGCGATGAACGATAGGGAGGAGTGGCGAGAGAGGGTCAGGGATATCCGTGCTGCCAGCACGATATGATGATGATGATGATGATTTATCTAGAGGTTGTAAATTCAATTCTTGGGTCAGGTAATGTGATATACTTTAGTTCAGTAGAAGAGACATTCCATGTAAGAATTAACTGATACAAGATATTCTCTAAGTATGGAAAACAGAAGGAGAACAATCTATACAGATTGATTGAATAGAAGGTTTAGTTAAAAATTCTTAGAAAGAACATATGACATACTCTAACATTGTGAATATAATAATAATAATCAAGATAAAGGCACTAAAGTATATTAATAATAACTCCTGATCTTAGAAATTGACAATAATTTGTGTCAGTCTTTACTTAATCCTTTGAATCTTTTCATAATAACAAAAAACATGGCTTTTTGTTGAATTACTTTTGGTTAAAAACTACATTTTTATAGATATTACTTTTTATAGAAAACTTTTAGATAGAAAAGGATTTTAAAAAGACAAAGGTTTTAAATACAGAATAATTTTTAATATAGGATAATATATATGCACTTTCATTTTTAATATAAAATAATATATGTGCACTTTTAAAATTTCTTCCAAACCCTATCTTAAAGACTGATTAAAAATTATGATTTTTTTTGTTTTTGATAGAAAGAAAACCGATTAATTTGTTTGAAAAAAAAAAAAAAATATAGCAATAGATTGTTTTAAAGGCAATTTTTATTTCTTATTAATTGCTTTTGAAATTTTCGTTTGAATTTGTAAAAAAAAAAAATAATAAGGAAATTTTAGACTCACATTTGAAAAATCTATTGAAATTTAACTAATTAAGGGAAATTTATAAAACTTTTGTTATTCATTCATTACAGAGTTTGTTTATGAAAAGATTACCTAGTAAAAAAATCTTTTACCATAAGTATACTTCACCTTTTCTGATTTACTTTTAGGGCACATCAATAAAATATCAAGTAGAAGCAAAAATGTGTTTACATGTAACAAGATGAATCCCTGAAAAATTTTAATCAATTTAAATTTAGGATCAAAATTGAATTGAAATTTCAATCTCACAACCCTGAGAAACTTGAAGTACACATATCAAACAAGATAATTTGATATATAAATATACACCTATTTACACATTTACAAATACATAACTATAGACACTTACAAAAGCTGAAATAAAAAAAATCTACTTACCTGTGCAGGAGCAGATCCAGGTAAGTCATCATATACTTTATGTTGTTGCATATCTTCATCTCCATCCCAGGGCAGTTTGTTTTTACCTTTGCCTGCACTGAGAAATCTTTTATGCCTATCATCAGAAACTGAACTGTGCATACTTTCATTAATAGATGTTGAATCCTCTGTAGATTCATATCGAGCAGAGCTGCTTCCCCCACTTGCTGCTAAGACCCACTCAACATCTGCATTCTGTGTACTTCCACTAATTTTTCTTTGGGTGGCTGATGATGGTGCAGACATTGCATACTCAACTAAGCCATCTTCACCAAGATGGGGAAGGTGTCGTCTTGCCAGTCGAGCTTGCACAGCAGTCATTAAACCTTTCACTGATTTCTGACTGATTTCTGTATAATTGACCACCTAAGAACAGAAAGACAGAAACAAAGACATGTACAAAAATTGCTGAGATGATAAAAATTGTAATTATATTAAGGAACACTTGAAAACATTTAAATGAATGAATGATTCAATATAAATTGCAATTCTTTTTTTTTAATTAAAAAGAAAAATTAAATGAATTAATCATACTTCCTGTCTCTACCGAAATATAGAATTAACTGAATAAAGAGCCGGTAAAAAAATGACAATCATAATGGAAAAAAGTCTCATATAATATCTGATGATAAGTATTTTTAAGCATAAGGAAAAGATAAAATAATACTGTTTATCCGAATAAGCCAATCAGCTTTTGAAATTTGGCATTCCACGAATTGTCCAGACTATTACTTTCATAACAGGAATAGATGACCAAAAAAAGTATGTGTGTGTATGTGTGTGTGTGTGTGTGGGAGAGAGAGAGAGAGAGAGGTTTTGATCATCCACTTTCTGGGATGAAGTCCAAATAATAGATAAAGAGCATTGATGGAGAGTGAGAAAATTGAAAGAAATGACATACCATAATTATTCTTATATAATACACACTTTTCTTTCCAGATTTTTAAATCTAAAAGCTAGGGATGCATATTATACATGAGAACTAAATATCAACCTTTTCCAAGCCACATACACTTGGGATAGCATATTCAAAGTAAGATATATCTATGGTTTAAACTAACTAATGTGTAACAAACACTTCTGTTTTATACTGCTACAAAAAAATAGCCATTGGAATACATCTTTGTTTATAACTTTTTTTTTGTGAACTTATTTTTATTGAAAGTTTGTTACATTTTTGTATGAATATGTCTTTGTCATCATCTGAAATACAGTGTAGGTTTTGTGTTTCAAAACATTATATAAAAGATATAAATTCTTATTTTTACTTGATAAAAACTGGATAAAAAGTTGAACAAATGTTAAATTTAGTTTAAATTTAGCTGCTACAAATTTTAAAAAGTTAGGGATGTGTACAATGCCCATTGGCCAATTGGGTAGAGTGCTTGCCTATGGCCCAGGAGACTGAGGTTCAATCCCAAGTCGAGTCATACCAAAGACTCAAAAAATGGTACTTGATCTCCTTGCTTAACACTCAGCATTATAAAGTACGTATCAAGGGTAAAGTAAAGCAATCCAAGGAAAGGAGTAGCGCCCTTCCATATACTTCGGTGTAATAGCTATTGAAAAGGAAACCTTTGCATTGCTCTTGACTATGGTTGCCAACTTTACTTTACTTATAATACACAAATATATCTTATACACAATTAATTATAGTGTGGCACAGTAATGAGCATTTATGTGTATATATATATATGGATGTATGAGTGTGGGTCTTTGTGTGTGTTTGTAGATGAGTGGCCCAAGATGGGATCTTATCTTTAGCATTTTTGACTGGTGACAGAGTGTCTAGAGGAACCCCTTTGTCTATTTTAGCTCAAAGGCCACACAAAGAGTAATGAAAACCAGTCAGGAGTGAGACTTTGAAGCAGTGAGTCAGACATTCAAAGCTCAGGATGTGGGGCTGGGCAGTCAAGCCAAGGACACTGAGCAGAGAGTCAACTCTAAGATGTGGGTCTAGAGTAGTCAGAGAGTGGTATGGAGTCAAAAATGAAGACACAGAGCAGTGAAGATGATGACCAGATGAGTCAGCATTTTTGGTAGATGTTTAGGATTTTTGCTGAGTTTTCGTGATAGCCACACATAACAAATACACACAGAGGAATACTTAAAAGTGCCAACTTCACCTTCTTACATTTTGCAGTTCTGAATCCATGTTTGTCTGTTTCTTTCTTCCACTCTCTGTTTGTTATTTGTTATTTTATCTTTTTGTACAACCTGTGAAATGCTCACTTGGCTGGGTGTGAGAATTAACAACTGGGTCCACACCACTAGATGACCAGATGAACGACCAAAATCCACAAAATTGGCCATTTGGGTATTGTTTCATAATGGTACTTAAGCTGAGCAGAAAATTGTACATTTCATGCTACTGTAGATTTCTTTGCTTAGAAGCAAGTAATGGATTGAAGAAGAGAAACCTCAAATATTAAATAGCATTTCTAGTGTAAAGTTTATCTAATCAATATATTTGTGGACAATCTAAAGAAAAAAAGTCTCCTTTTCATTTCTTGCTGTGTGAATTATACACCTGATAAAGGCTAAAGTATTAATCAGCTGAAATGTTGATACAAAAAGAATGATTAATACTCCAAACAATTGTTGAAATAATAAATAGTACTTTGTTTATTAATAAATTGATAAAACATTAAGTAAATGATAAAGTTATCTTTATTAAATTTCTGAGATGAAAAGATAAAATTTACCTATAAAGACAATACTGACTGCCAGAATTTTTTTTTTTTTTTGAATAATGGAAAAATTATTGGACAAATCAAATATTACCAAGTTATAAAAGTAATATCAAGAAAGACTTTAGAAATATTAATATAAGCAAGTTGCTTTTATGATGTACAGTAAAATATGATGTTTACTTATATTTGAAGAAGATAAATTTGAATTTCTCTTCAAACATAAATTGAGAATTTCTAGTTAATTACTTCAAAAAGGAGTAGGGACACTTCCTGTAGTGTAATTGTTAGCAAGTTAACCTAGCAGACCATTGTTAGTGAGTTTAATTCTCACCGAGAGCCCTATACATGTACCACAACTTAGCTGAATTTTGTAAGTGAAAGGACAGCTTCTCTGGTGTTATGGTTAGCAAGCTAGACTAACAGATCATTGTGAATTTGATTCTCACTGGGTGTCCTATAATTCTAGCCTTGTGGTAAACAAGGCAAAAAGCTTAGAAAATGGCTACTTTAAAAAGAGATAGCAGATATAAGAATATATCTGAATGAATATTGTATCTAATAAGATAAAATGGTACCAATTAATAAAAGTGCTTTGTTTAGTGAATCACAAAAATTTAAGAAATATTGTCAAAGACTTACAAAGTTCTAAGCAAGTTTTTATTCATTTATTAAATATTTCTCTAAAATCAGTTGTATGGATAATTACAACCACTGATTTAAACTAATGTATTTTCTATATTTAATGTTTCTTCCTGTTTCTGTGCTACTATGGTTATGATATTCATAAACTTTATTATGCATTTAAACCATATCCCTAATCTTGTTTCAAATAAGAATTTATCAAATACGTACATTGACTTGGTTTACTTATAGAGATAATTTCATTGATTCCAACTGAATCAAATGCACCTATAAATAATATGACTAAATACAAAAACTTGAAATATTTTCACCTCATCAAATTTTTCATTAATTCTATCATGACCCAGACAATCCAGATCTTTTTATGATTAAATAATAACTTAATTAAAAAAAAAGATATATTGTTATCAATCTAAGAAATGATTATAGACACTTTTTCAGCATTTTATGCAACTAATAATTCATATTTCCAAGAGAAAAAGAATAAACTGCTTGAAAGTGTTCTTAAAGAAATCTGTTAAATAAACAAAAACTTCTAAATTCTTTGAATGGTACAACTTTAGGAATTACATATTTTTTTATAACAAGTAATTTCCACAAAGTAAAATCAATTAATAAATAACAATGCTAACTGATATTTTTCAGGAAAAAGGAGTCTTGATAGTTATGTGTTTTTATTGTTTTACAGTAAACTCAATGAAATAAAATACTTTTAAAAAGTATGTTCAAAAAATTATCAATAGCAATGATTTTGAGAAATTGAAAATTAACAATTGATAAATAGTATATATATATATATATATATAGTATTGTACTTAATAAGAAAAAATAAATATTGCCTCTTCCCCTGCTTAAAAAAAAATTATTTCCCTTAAATTCTTTTTCAAATCATTAACAAAAATGTTTATTTCATGCATACTAATAAAATGTTTTTGTGTGCCACTTTGAGCCTAAGTGACAGAAGCAAATATTTTCTTTTACATTGATAAAAACTCAGTTCACTCTGACCTTTGCATGGATATGTAAATAGTATTGTTCTTAAAAAAAGATGCTTTTAGACAAAATTAAAATTATTCAAAATGTAACCTACTTTGTTGAATGACCCTTGTATATATATATATATATATATATATATATATATATATATATATATATATATATTATAACAGAGTTGGTTGTCATTAAATCACTTTGTGGGTATGCGTCAAACCAAGTGCAATATAATATGGAGAGTGCTCAATATCTAGGATAGAGCTATAATAATAATAAATAAATATATAAGATATATATATTTAATTCATGGAATATAGACTGCAACCCCTGGGTTTCATGGAGTTTTTTGCAAAACAGCAATCATTAGGCAGTTAAGAAAATGAAAAAAAGAAAGATTTTTTTTTTCTTAACTGCCTGATGATTGCTGTTTTGCAAAAAACTCCATGAAACCCAGGGGTCGCAGTCTATATTCCATGAATTAAATATATATATATCAGTTACCAGTAGGCAAATTGCTCCAAACCAGGACCTTTGGTAGATGGATTCTTTATTTCTTAATAAGTGTCACCCAATACAACCACTTATTGAGTATGGCTTTGATGCTCTAGACCTTTGTGTAATGTTGGTAATAAGTTTCTCTTGTATATATTGAGGATGGTGGAGGGTCAATGTTGATGAGACCTTTAAAATGTGATGCATGATTTGATACCATATAGGAAAAGTGATCTGTACCATTTTCACTTTTGTAACTTTTTTCGGACAATTTTCAGGCATATTTATGCTATCAGCCAAAAGCTTTGTTTGTTTTAGTCAGTTTGTTGCCTAATTCAGCCTATTTAAGAAAATTTAACACACTGTTTTCAGCTCTGTCTGATCAATAAACATGGAGGGAGAGATATAAAAAACGATTTCAGACTTCTTCAGATTGATCTCAGCATGAAAGAGTTCTTCAGGAGGGCTGGCTTTAAATGACTGATTTGAATCTCATTGACAAGAGCTCTATGTGAAGTTGAAATTATTATTGTTATTAGAATGAAACTGGGTGCATAAATTGTTCTAATCAAAGTTTTTGAAAGCCTGGTGTTTTTGTAAGGATACTTGAAAACACTATAAAAATAATAGTGAAGTCCTGCTTCTTACTATTAAAAATTGGGAAAAAGAAGTGGAAAATTTTCATTGTATGTGATTTTGCTAGGCTATGCTTCATATAATTAAACGAACATAATGAGAAGCTTTGCTTCTTCCAGGTTTTACAATATCCCCACTTAACAATGTAAAATATTCTGTCCAAATTTGCAAAAATGATATACAATCCTTTGTTTTGTTCCCAATACTTTTTCTAGTTCTACTACAAGACAATAACTATATACCAGTTATCATCATCATCATCATCATCATCATCATCATCATCATCATCAAGTTGTGCTAATAGCATGGAGTCCCTTGACTCTCTCTTGCCATTTGTCCCAATCATTCATTGCTCTTGGCAGGTCTTCTAGACTCCATTCAGTGTCTGCACTGAGCTGATATCTTTACTAGTCAGCCAACACTGGTGAGTTCATAAGTAGGAGTTCATAGAAGAAGGTTGCTTATGAGTTCATCCTCACTTCTCCAACAATGTCCAGCATGTCTTGTTTGCCTGACTTGGATGGTTTATGAGATGGGAGGTAAGTGGCCCAACAGCTGCTGTTTTGTCGGTTGCTGTTTCTAAGATTTGTTCAAAACCGCACACAGCATTCTTATATAGCTCCCATCTAGTTTTTTCTCCAAGTGTTTTGTTATAGTCCAGATGGTGCAATCATACAGTAGTACTGACATGGCCACAGTTTGAAAGATATCACTTAGATCAGATTACTAAATGATTGAAAGCTTGTCAATAATAGTCCATGTCTTACCTATGTATATGTTGACATTACTTTCAGTAGATGAGGTATTACTACCAAGATATATGAACTGGTCAACTAATTTTAGTGAGATCAGATCTCCATATGATTGATAACCCATTGATCGCACTCAATACCTTCTCTATGCATATGTTGACATTACTTTCAGTAGATGAGATACTACTATTGAGGTATATGTACTGGTCAACTAATTTTAGAGGCTGGCTGCTTAAAGTGGAGATAGCTCCATCTTATTTAAAACACATAAACTTTGTTTTATTTAAATTCACTTAGAGGCATTGGCCTCTTGCTGCTTACTCCAGGCTATGCAGCAGAGATTTGTGAGAAGAGCTAGATCATTTGGATAGTCTCCAATTGTCATAACTTTTTCAGTATATTGTCTACTTCTCGTCTTTTTTAATTTTCTTTTATCAGATTTATTAACATTTGTAGTACGTAATCTAGACTGATTATAAACAGATATGGCACTAATATATATCCAGTGACAATGTCAAAGAATTTCTCCACAGTTGAAAGTAATTTCCCAGTGATTTGAGCAGATTGGAAGGGTTATGATGATTATGTATTTGAAATCCTAAAGGAGTTGAACATGCAGCAGGGATTTTATTAACAGTTATGACTTAATCACTTTTCAGCTGATCAGTTGATGTTGCAAATTCATTTAATGTTGATACATCAGCTTGTTCCATTCTCAATTATTAATGAAGAATGTGATTAATTGTAGCCTTTTAGACTATACACTTGGTATAAAAAGTGTGAGGAAATACTAAAACCAGCAGTTTAGAATTAAGTATCTATATTTGGTTTTCTATGTGAACTCTTCATACTAAATATAAAGATGTACTAAAATTTCATCAGCTGTTGATAAATATAAAAGTGTTTAAAATGAATAATGAAATGAAATTCAATATTATTTGTAGAGACATGTGAAAAAAATCATTGACAATTCCTAGAAAAGAAAACTCTAAAATATTTCTTAAAGTGTAAAATTTTTCTTTCAAGTAAAATGGATTAATATCTATTTAAAATTCATGAAAAATTTGATTATATATTTTAACAAATTTACAATATATAAATCAGATTGCAAATATAGTTATGATTTTTAATAAGTAATATCAAAACAAATAAGTTAGTGTAAAATCAAAAAGGAAAAAAAAATTAAATTTTTTACCAAATTGTATCTAAATCTATCATTTGTAATTGTATTATAAAAAGACTGATCAGAATTAAAATGTTACATTTATTTATTAAGGTTAATAATCTGAAGAAGCAATCTTACAAGTACATCAGAAAGCAACTCAAAGTATACATATTTTATTTTGTGTATACTTAGTACTATAAAGATCTTTGAATCATTCATAGGTTTTTGTCATCAGAAATATTTGTAAAGACCAAATTTATATTGTGAAAGTTATTGCAGAGTGAGTGAAAGAAAATCATTAAATTTAGATTGTATTTTGAAATATAGGATTTTACAAGTAGGAAAGGAAACCAGCTAAAACATGAAAAGAAACATTTTTTCTAGTGATAAAGAAATAACAATGATAATGAGGATGATGACAAAAATAATACTGACTCATGAAAAGAGAATCAGTATAATTCATGACTGAAGGGAAACATATCTAAAGAAAAGAGAAAAATAAAGAACAAAAGATGTACTCAGACTATTGCTGAGACAAAAGAAAGAAAGAAAACAGGTTTAGCAGATAATATGAAAGCATTTATAGTAAAAACAAAGAAAGGACAAGCAGGTTCTAACAGATATCCATAAAGAAATTGACATGAAAATCAGATGGATGGGGGAATAGAATATACATAGTTTGGTTGCTTTGGATAAAAAGATGAAGTTGAATTGTAACAATTTTTTGAAAATGCTCACTTTTGCGAATATCTTAATCACACATTCAGGTTGTTTTTTTATTAATGTAACAATTCCAGTTTTTATATTTTAAATAAATCTAGTATAAATATTATGCCAAAGGGTCAATTTAGACATACAAAATAGAAAAAAAAGAACATAACATATAAAAAACAAACCCAAAAGAAATCTAATTATTCATCTCAACATAAATAGACTAAAAATACTTGCAGAACAATTAAAAATCTATGAAAGAATAAACTAAAAACTGATTTTACATCCAAAGCAGGACAAATTATGTTATCCATGTCTGTTGAACAATAATTTTATATGTATGTCTACCTAATAATCATAAAATTGAGTAATGTTTTTATCAGACTATGCTGGCAAAATAATTTTAATATACCTTTCCGGGATGTTGGCATGGCATAGTGTCTAACATGTTGGATTGTAGCCTTGTAGTAAGTGAGTTTGAACTCCAGTCGCAGTATAACATTCACTTTTGGACTAATACCCTTAGAAAAGGTATGAACTCCCTTGTCCCCACAGCTATGCATCAAAATAGTACCACTACTGTTCTTTTACAAGGATGGCTTTGGCGTTAAATTATCCACAAGGGTCAATATGCCATTAAACAAAGAAACTCAACAAAACCTATATTTTTCATATCAGTATTTAAAAAAAAGCTTATTAATAATATAAAGAACCAAGTGTGCTAGCAGATTAAGTTCTAAAATGTATATTTGATATTCATGTAGTCAAATAACTGAATAGCTAGTGTTGAAGATAAAAGTACATTTAACTAATTTTTAAAAATAAAACTCAACTTATTTCAAGGAAATGATAATGAAAATGCTTTCTTTTTGTCAACTGAACCATCTGTAAAGAAAATATAAAAAATAAAAAAGGAAACAACAAGATGAAGATTATTTTTGAGTTGTGTAGTTATGAATTTTTATCTTTATCCTCAAAGAAAATCAGCCAAGTCTTTCTTCAGTTTTTATTTCTTCAAAGTAAAATTATTACTGACTATTTCTGATTTGTGTAGGAAAAAATCAGTTAATTTGCTGTTATATTCTTTTGAAGAGAAAAGATTTTAAACTATTTTGCAGTGAGATCAAGAATATTATAAAAAATTCATATTATTATTTATATTATCAATTTGATTTTGATGTATATTATTATTAATAAAAAAAATTAATTGTTGCTTCACACACTTGTAATGTGATTTAAAATTCTAAAACTTAGTAGTATGTCCCTCCAAAAACCTTTTAAAACCAAGAGAATAAAATATTTTAGTTCCTGAATAAAATATTGTGTAAGTGACCTTGACCTTATAGACAAAAACAAAAAAGGGCATCACACTACATTGATTAGTAACTAAGTTAGTCATATGCAATTTTGAGTGGACATATGAGTAGTGCACTTGTCCTTTTCCAAGTTGAACAAGGAGGGATCTTGAAGAATAATGTGCTTGTATGAAATTCTGTTTTAAATTAAGAAAAATATTCATAGAGACTTTTCAAAAGTTATAACAATGGGAAGGATTGTCATGAATAGTACTAGCATTTCAAATTAGAAACAGCAGCCACCAAAGATGACTAAATTTACATGTCTTTTCACTTAAGACATATAACAATCTCATTGTGAAAGTGCATTCTGTGATTTGTTCAAATTGATGTCTAACTGTTAATGAAATTAATAAAGAATTAAGTTCATGCAGTATAATTAAAAAGAAAAAAAGTAAAGATACATTATTGTTGCAAGAAAAACTAAGCTGCATTTACTGAGAGATGAAAATAAATAAATAAATAAAATAAAGGTCACGATCATTCAGGAGATGGTTGTGTGAATGATAATGAATACATTCTGAAAAAATGTCATAGCAGGTATGAAACCTGATTGAATAACTAAGATATTGAATCAAAAAAGCAGTTGTCACAATAGATTGGAACATTATCAATATAACCAAAAAAAGGATGGCAGACACAAATATGAATGTGGTGTTGATTATCTTTTGATTGGAAGAGTATCATTTTATATGATCAAACTCTCAATAAAGAATTTTGCATGATGTTCATGAAGCATTTGAGAAATGCAATTAAAAAATGTGTGAGGAATGGATAAATAAAACCTAAATTTTGTACTACATCTAACCTACTATGACATAACTCCTAATTTAATAAATTTTTGACAAGAGCACAAGACAAATATTGTCTCCTAAATTGACCTATTTTTTAGATATGGATTCTGTTGACCTTTTTTCATTTCCAAAACTGAAATTTCCCATACACAGTCTGCAATTTCCAGTGATAGAAAAGATATATAAGATAATACACAACAATATTTATATATTATCTCAAAAATAACTTCTGAAATGCATTTCAGAAGTGGAAAATCTATGGAGAATATAGCAACAGTGGAAAGAGTGTACGTTAAAGGAGAGAAGTCTCACTAAGTTGTAAATAAAGCAATGAACTTATTTTCTTAAAAAAAAAGATTGTTTTTTCAAAGGTTTTTTTGACACATCTCATATTTATTACTATTGGTTAAAGTCTATAAGTGAGAAACAGGAAATAAATACTTATAATTGTAAGAATTAATATTTACATAACAGTTAACTCACAAATTTATGTTTTCAGGTCCATGGAATACTCTTAGTAATTATGGGGAAATATTAATGATATAATTGCTGTTTGATTCTATGCTGAATTTATATCATACTGAGGTTTTTATTACAGAATTCTTTCATAAAAACCAAGGAAGTAAAACAATGACACAAAAAATATACAGCTTATCTATCAAAAACTAACCAATATATCTTGCTTTTATATGTAAAGAGTATTTAATGAAAGAGAAATATATGCAAATCTATTGATTTATTTGGACTAGTGTCCTCTTCTTGGTTGTTTCAGCCTTTTCAGGTATCAGTCATAATTGGTAATTTTAAAGCAAACCCTTTATTCAATCCATAGTAGTAAACTGTATCTATTTTGCTGACCAAACTAGAAGATATTTTGTTTCTGTGAATTCTTCCTACTTTGTCACATCCACTGAACTGAGGGATTGAACTCATGACCACAAAGTAACTAGATACATTTAATCAACACATTTACCTATTAGGCCATTGTCCTATAGAACAATCAAGTGGTGGATACTTGGAACCTTAAACCTAATATAATATCTTCCACTGAAACAGAGTATATTTTTAGCCTAATTTTTTCTTTCTTAATTAAAAGCTCTCATCTAGTGTTCATGCTAGGTCCACTGACAAGGTTATTAGAGCCTAGCATGTGCACTAATTCTTTCAATCACCTTATCTTCCAGGAAGATATGAAATATCTTTTAGTATGGGTAAAGGAATGAGAACAATCGACTCTATGGATTGAATGGAGGTGTGCTGAGTGTAATCGTCTTAGGAAATAGAATTTGAATTTGGGATGAATCTGTTTGTGTTTGACTTTGCACTAATGCCCTCTGGAAAGCATCTGTTCCCTCCACTCAACAATGAGTAAATAGCAAAGCAGATTGGGCTTTTTGGCTTTGGTGGAACAACTTATCTAGAAGAAAAACTTTGAATTCAAACCAGTAATACTCTGCTAAAAAAATTTACCTTGTGTCACATCCTACTCATGGGGAGGAGTTTGAGCAAATACATTGGTCATGGATTGAATATAAAGGGTACAGTCCAAAATTCCAAGGTTACAAATTATGAGAGATACCTAAAAAAGACTGAGGGCTTCAATAGTTAAAATACTGTGACTATAACAAACAAGATGAAGACACTAATCTAATTCAATCAGAGTATAATAATGATGATTACTCATCTTAGACAAATTGTCTTATTGTATACTGTGTAAATCAAATTCTTTGATTAATAAAAAGATAATCTATTAATCAACCAAATGATTTCAAATACAAAATAAAATATTAAACCTGATGCATCATTACTCTTCATTGTGTTCAGTCTCTATTTAACTATTGCTCCCTAACAATGGTCAGCAAATTAGTCTCATAGATCATTACTACTGAATGCCCAGTTACTTCTAGCCTTATACCAAAACTAACCTTAGCTTAGTAAATAACTACTACTAAAAATAATCATAGAGAGTATATTTGTTGTTTTGTGTGAGCTAAAAAGAGTTTGTAGTAAATGCAGGAAATATTTTAATAAATATTATGAAATTTAGAGTAGAAGTAATAATAGAAATTTATCTTAAAGAAAATGAATCAGTGATGAGGTAAAAGAGGTAATTTTTACAATAAATGGTGATGATAAAAAAACTAAAGTTTTCACTGTAAAACTTTAATCCGTGATTATAAAGCAGCTTTCTACTGATACTCTTAAAATCTTTATTTTGCAATGGTTGATTACAGTTCAATAACATGTATGCCAACTTCATGAATATCTTAAATAGTTGATGAAGATTTAGTATTCTCAGGGAAATACTGATTTGGATCATTTGAGGAAAGTATGAATTAGTGATAAGTCAATTTGATCAAATAGAATCTGAAATGTATGAAATAGGTAAAAAAGTTCATAACATGAAACATGTGAATTTATTCTAATTTGACATGAATCACATTCATTAATTTCAATTGTAATTGACAAATATAGAGAAATTATTTTGATTTGGTTTTAATTAATTCAATGATTACAAAAAATAACATAAAAAATTATTAGTTTATCATATAAATCCAGAAAATTAATGAACAAGTTTTTGATTATATATAATGAAAAAGATATTAGCTTAAGTATATTAGAAAGGAACAAAAGAATTAACCAAGTTTTTTA
The DNA here is from genome assembly GCA_963585895.1 of Sepioteuthis lessoniana. Taxonomy (NCBI): domain Eukaryota; kingdom Metazoa; phylum Mollusca; class Cephalopoda; order Myopsida; family Loliginidae; genus Sepioteuthis; species Sepioteuthis lessoniana. The sequence goes on from CAUZXS010002319.1 coordinate 1,077,447, forward strand.
TGTCATAAAAATGCTAATTTTTAGATATTTCAGCTAAAAAATATGATTACAATTTCTTTCATATAGGTAAGTAAATGAATTCTATATCAATTGAAAATGATAACATAAAAACTGTTTTCTAGTTTTTAAAATGTTCTCAAATTCTGAGTAATTTGCACAAAAAATTATATATGAAGAAAGTGAAATTTACATTATAAAGCAACTAATAAAGAAACACATTTCATTGAATGTTAGTGGAAAATAAATGATTCTAAAATACAAATCCATTTTATAAGTTTTTTCTGCAGTTCTAAGCAATAAGAAATACAAATCTAATTGCTTATGCAATTACTATAGTTTTATACTTGTCTCAGACTTAAATATTACTAGAAAACCTGTCAACCCATTGGGTTTCCATTGTAACTGCAGTCCATGATGATATTTATGCTTCTGTTTAGAAAGGAGTGAAGGATTTTTATTAGCATCTCATAGTTATTTCTATTATATTGAGTATTTGGCTGATAAAAAATGGCATTTAGCAAAATGCAGACCCTACAAAATTATCAGTCAGCTGCAGTTTGTACTAGAAATTGCTTTATTTGTTAAGTTGAAGCTTTTTAAGTATGTTACTCCAGTAAATATTTTGCCATGATGTACCACTTTTGCAAGATCACAGCACAAACATAGTGAGAATTTTAGTAATGTACAGTAAAAATAGAAATTTGTATTAACTTATAGTACAATATATATAAGTATGAATATGTTCCACAGCTTTGAATATATCTTAAAGATTCTTTGTCAGTAGTTAAATTAATCACAAATTTATAATTCAGAGATTCTTAACCTTTTCTTATCCATCCATTTCAATTATTAGAAACATTTGACAATCAATGTATCATCAATACAAAAAGAAAATAATATCAATAACAATTCTAAGAATAAAATTTTTTTATCAGGTAAAATCTGCTAAAATATTTTGAAAAATAATAATATTTAACAAGATAGAAAAAACATTTTAAACAATTCTAAGCAAAGAAAAGTTCAATTTAAAAGTTTAAATTGAGAACATAAAGCAATTTTAGCACTTATAAGTGTGTTTTAACACAGAATTGCATGCACTTTGTAAATTTTAATCAAGAATATGTAGGAAATAGAATGAATAGTTTATATAGTTAGATGTGTTGACCATGAGATCTTTGTAACTGATGATTTGGTTAGTATTTGTTTTGGATACAAATACTCATTCTATTTACTAAAACGAAAATCATCTTGAGACAATCTTTCAATGGAAATTTACAGTTTGCATATATAGAGCTGAAAAATTAGAAATGTAAAAGAAATTATCATTTAGGAAAAATTCCTGAGTAAAATTCATAGTAATGTGTTTCACACATATATATCATATCTATCATTTCATTATTTATTCTCTCAAAGATGGCTCTAATTGGGCCAAAAGTACTTGGTGCCTTCCTAAATTCATTTGATCTTGAAGTCAAACTATGGAGACTTGAATGGATCAAAAACAGAATAGAGCAGACACTTTGTGTCTGTTCTATTAAATCAAACATGTTTAAAAGAGAAAATGCTGCCTATATATATATATATATATATATATATATATATATATATATATATATACATATATATATATATATATATATATATACATATATATATATATATACATATATACATATATATATATATATATATATATATATATATATATATATATATATTATGTACAAAAACCTAGGGAAAATCTTTATATCAAGAAAGAGTTGACTGTTCAATTAAATGGCCAACTCTTTCTTAATATACAGATTTTCCCTAGGTTTTTGTATTTTTAGATATTCATTGTTGAGTTAACATCACTAATAATGTCTCTCACAGTCCTGATGATAGTTCATTAGAACCGAAATGTTATAGTGTTGACATTGCTTCTCAATAAATCTTTCCTTCTACTTGTTATCAATATATATATATATATATATATATATATATATATATATATATATATATATATCTGCATATCTGCATTATAACAGAAATGAAAACTGCATATTGGTATAAATAGTTTCAATAACGCATTCTAAAGAACCTATATGTAGAACTAGTCCTATATATAGAGCTGAGTTTTTTTAGAATGTAGCATTGCCAGATAACTGAAAACATGAAATTATTAGTAATAATACATGAATCTATACTTGTGTTAAACTGCCTATATATGCTATCTCAAATATCAATCACTCTTTTTAGAGATACACTGTAATTATATATATAGATATAAGCAGATAGATAGATGGTTAGATAACAGTAAACAAACCGATAATTAGATAGATAGATAGATAGATAGATAGATAGATAGAGAAACTGACATAAGGTCATATATAAAGACAGAATAACTATACATATGCACACATAGATACCTGTATAAGAGGCTGATATCTTCCCTGTCCCATTGCTTGTGCAATAACAGCCACACATTCCAAGGCAGCACGTCGAACAGTTCTTTTAGGATCAATTAGCAAAGGCACAATTTCCTTACACAAGGAGCAAAGGTCAAATTCATCACTTGGAAACACAAGCAAAGCAGCAATTACTATGTTTATCATTTCTTGACGAACACGTGATGCCTTGTGCCGTAAATTCTCAAGCATCACACAGAGTACAAGTTTAGGTGAAGCATTGTACATTAACTTCATGGTCACCCTCATTACTCCTTGCCGAATGACAATCTTATTGTTACTCAGTCGTCTGGCTAAGGTCAAAACCAGTGGTTTCAGAAAAAGTTGAACATCTTGCTGAAGTTTCTCAACTAAAATACTGAGAATTTCCAGTGCAATTGTTGTAATTTTAAAGTTGGGATCATCCAACAAGTTGTCTAGAAAGTCAATAAAAGATAGCATGTGTGAACCCATGTTACGTGATATTTCATGTTTTGATAATGATAAAAGGATTGTCTGGAGATTCTCAACGGCAGGTGCACGTAATTTATATCCATCTTCAACACGTTTAATTTGGACAATCAGTTGCTGTGGGAATACTCCAAATTCTAAGTCTCCACTTACGTGCACATCTGAAAGCCCTTCATTATGGCTTGGATTGTGGAGATGTGGATGGTGGTACTCATGCAGCTGCTGAAATTGGTGGTAGCTGCTCAAACCAATCTTTTGGAAATTTGTCTGAGTTGATGGGAATTCTTGGCTGTCATTCAAATCTGAATAGAGTTCTTTGACTTCAGGATTAATTTCCCTCAAATATGCCACTCTAACCTCTTCTGGTAATCGCTGTAGATAGTTATTAAATTCAGATGAGCCAACCAAATCACAGAGTTTTTTAAGTGCCAATGAAGCCAGTTCTTGCACATTTTCATTATAACCTTCATAAACTTTTTTGGTCAGAGACTGAACAAGAGGGAAAAAATTGCGATCACTTAAGTCTTTAGTAAGTATAATTGGTAGAGCCAAAACACATTCTCTCTGAATGGATTCGCTTCCATTTTCAAGACCATACAAAGCAATTGCTTTTGACAATTCTTCAAATTTCTTTGTGTAGGTCAAATATAAATGCATAGCTTGAATGGATGATCGACGGACTTGGACTTTATGATCTCCAAGAGCAGGAACTAAATTCTTCAAAATCAAAAACATGCATGAATCCAAGTTAATTCCAAACCGTGGAATTAAGTCAATGATCAAATGAAGACATTTTAGTCTAACTTCCCAAGCAGTATCCAGTAAGGCACCATCCAAGCCTTTGAAAATCGTCCAGGGGTCTTCCCATGGCAACCGTCCACCATTTCGTTTTACAGTTAATTGAAGTTGTTTCAAAGTTTCCAGTTTTTTAATGGAATTCTGGTCATTCAAGTGATGCAAAACTTCATCCTGTTCCATGTTCTTCATAACGAAATCAGTGTAATAAGCACGCTATTTGGAATGGATATTTCTAGAAAATGAAATAATAAATATTTTTTAAACATTAAAATTATATTTTTTTAAAATTGAAATAAATAGCAAAAGTTTAAAAAATGGTCTACTGCTAATTTATTTATTTATTTTGTTAATGTTATATGGTCACTGTAAAAATATTCTAAGGCATAGAAAGTAATATATCGATAAATAAAGTTATCTTGTAGCAAAAAGTGATAACTATTTTAAATATGATCATGATAACTACTGTTGCTATAAACTTCTAAGATTAATATAACAAATTTATAACGTTGTAATTATAGTTTCTTTTTTTTTTTCTTTTCTTTCTCTTGGTTTAAAATGTTAAGTTTGCAATCTTGGTCCTATTTAAGTATAAAAGTGACAAGTTAAATAACTTATTGTTAATGTTAGCAACAACAACATCAATAATAATAATAATAATAATAATAATAATAATAATACGACAAAAGTCAACTTGCCTTTCTGATGCGCCTTTAAGCAATCTCATACAATAATTAACTACACTATCAAAAGAGAACAGCTTTAAAACAAACAAAAAGCAAACAAAAAATAAGTCCTGTTTTTAAAAGGTTCAAAAAAGCAATCCACTTACAATTAGACTAAAACAATAACTTGTCGAAGCAGGTAATCGTACGAGGGTCTTTGAAATTTCATGTTGAACTTGAAAGAAGAAGAAAAACAAAACTCATAAGAAGAAAAACTAAAGACGGGGAGGTGGTGTCTCCTTTTCCAACGGCGTAACGCCAAATGGATCTCAAATGCGTTGCTAATGTCAACAACGTTCAAAAATTACAGGCTGGCATACTATATAGTACTTTCAATCACTTTATAATAATTATTATTCACTTCTTTTTTTTTACAGCAGCCTTTCTCTCTTCTATCGATATCATTATTTCACTTTACTTAGTTTTTTTTTTAATTACTTCTTTCATAATTTCTTTCACTCTCTTGTTGTTTTTCTCTATCTCTTTCTTTCTCTCTATTTGCTTCAACTTTTCTTTTGTGTGTGTATGTGTGTGTGTGTGTGTGTGTGTGTGCGTGTCAGCAGATTCCTTCTAAGAAGATGTCACATTGTTCCGCCCTTTTTCTTTTGCCGCCACCAAAGGGACCATCTTTGGCCATGGGTGCCTTATCCGAGCTGCGAACGTAGGCATGAGCGTAAACAACAGGGTCGAACCTGAGCCGCATGACGACCGTACACAACAACGATGAAGATGGCGACACAACAAACAACACGACAACCACCGCCGTGGGTACGGTCACGTGATGACGCTTTTTTCTCATCAAGGGAAGTTACTCTAACTAGAATTTTATGACAGGTTGTTGTCAGATGACGACATACTCCTGAACAACTTTTACGAAGCTACATCGTTATGCACGAATATTATTTTGACCATTAATCAATATTTGTACTCACTTTCATTATAATTCAATTTTATCTAATTTATTTGATTTTGTGAACTTTACTATGAAATTTAGTGACAGATTTATTTAAAATAAAATTTACATTTTTTGCGTGATTAAAATTAATCCGAATATTTCAGATTTCAGTTTGAATTCAATTTCTGAAAAATAATTTATACTTTTTTAAAGCATTTTGTTAAGTTCATTTACTTTACATTTACTCACATTTTAATACTTTTTTCTATCATTTCTCTAAAACTTTTCTTTGTTTAATATTTGTTGTTTAGTTATTACAGGACTGTGAGCAACCTACCACCAAGTGAACTTAAAAATAACTTCGTTGCTGAAAAAACAAGCATAAGTAAGTGAATGAAATCAAATCAAATACTCTTTTTAAATTAATCCTTTCCTCTTATACATGAACTCTGAATTGCTTTTTTTTTTTATTCAAAAAGTTGAATTTTCAGTCAAAAGATTTTGTAAAAAGTTAATTTTCTTATCCAACTTTATGGAAGAAATGTTGTATTAAGAAAAAAATAAAGAAAAAATAAAGAACACCTTTTCTCTTTCTTTTTTGTTGTTAAGTGGGCGTTTTCATTTACTTTTTTTCTTTGGCTTAGATAAAATTATTTCTGTGACAGGGAATCTTGAAAGTTGTAATAGACTAATAAAAAGAAAAGTGGCAACGTCTACGTTTTATTTAGTTAATGAGCCAATTTCAAATCGAGAAAAAAGTAAATTAAATTTTAAAAATTGCAAATTTCAATCATCACAAATATACGTTTTAAAACTTTCGTTCTAGATACCATTTGGATGATTAAAGCATTTATTTTATTCTTTTATAATCAGCGCCAACCAATTTATGCATAAATGATTAATTTTTTTTTTAAGGTTGATATTTCCAGTTTCAGTTATTGTATTACAAGGGACATTTTTTTATTTCACACCGATCAATAAAAAAAAAAAATTGTTCATCACAAACTATCTTACTTTTTTATCTTTAATAATATTCACTGAAAGAGGTTTTCTGAGGAAATCGATGATAATCAGAGAATACAATACACAATTTTAACAAATTCTGGAATTATCAGTTTCAAAAGTTATTCTCAAGTTGTTTATTTGAATGTAACGTCTGCTGTCCTTTTTCGGAACTCGTTTTTCTGTCAATTCGAATAAAAAAAACAACCACAAACAAAACAAAAAAAAAAAATTGAATTTGAAATATGATGATATAATATTCTCTAGGAGGGATAGCGGACGTTATTGCGATAGTCACTTGAGAGATGAGGGCGCCTCTGGTGGTGTAATGGTTAGCAAGCTCGACTAGCAAACCTACACGAGTGAGTTCGAGTCTCATTGGGTGCCCCTTTCATATGGCCTTGTGCCACATCTAAGCAAGAAGCTTAGTAAATTTCCACTTGAGAGATGAGGGTCGGAGCGGAGGATAAGAGATTAAAACATTGTGAAAGACAAGAAAGTTAAAGTTACGAAGAAGTAATCAATGTAGACTACTAGTAAAATCATCTATTTCTCGGATTGCCTGGCATCCTGCCTGTATATTTAAGACATGTTATTTAATGTTCTTAATTTAAAGACTGTGTCATGTGTCTTGTTTATATTCACTCAAATGTCTTGTAAGATTTTAAATAAATTGCCAAAATTTTTTAAAGTAATTTTTTCTAGCACATCTGAACCAAGTGGTTATCATTAAAAAGTGCAACTAATTTTTGTTGTTCAGCATTCAGAAGACCTTCCCTACTTAGAGAATTTGTCAGATTTGAAAAATATTGATTTCTTTATGAATTTAGACGGTGTGTGTGGGGATCCTATTTACCATAAATAATTAGTTGGTCGACCGTAGTCGAGGGTGACCTGAAGGCTCCCTTTTAAATAGCTACAACATCGAAGTGTTGGGAAGGGCGCTACTCCATTCCCTGGCTTGCTCCACTTTACTCTTAATCCGTACCTTATAATGCTGTGTTAAGCAAGGAGGCACCAAATACCATTTTTTGAGTCTTTAGTACGACTCGACCTGGGATTGAACCCAGCTCTCCCGGACCATTGGTGAACACTTAAAACAATCTCTGACTTTTTAACATACATGTATACGAGTTGTTTTTTTTTAATTTTTAAATGTCAGCTTTAAATTTTCAAATATCAACTTTGAAATGATGCTCACGTAATTGAAACTTAATAGTTATTTCTTGCTCCTACTAATAGGGATTTTTCTACTACTCCTCCTCCTCTTGGGAAATAATAAAAATAAAGACAATTTCCTAAGAGAAAAACTTTTTGAATGCTTAGCAACAAAAGTTAGACATGGGGTGGGAGAAACAGACATCAATGTCACTAATTCCCCGCACTTGCCCTAATCAAATTTCTTTCCTTAGATTCTCTTAGCAAACCTCTTCCCCTGGCAGTTAGAATAATTCATCTGAACAGGCTAAAAAGTCCCCATGGCATAGTGGTTAATGTGCTGTATTGTGACATCATAGTAAGCAAGTTTAAACTCCAATTGTACAATTACATTCTGATACCCTTGGGGAAAGATATGAACCCCCTTATCCCTCCAGCTATGGGTTAAATAGTACTGCCATTGTTCTTCAACAAAGATAGCTTTGGTGTTAAATAACTCATAAAGGTTGATGTGCCATTATACAAAGAAACCAAACCTATCCCCCAGCTATAGGTTAAATAATACTACTCCTGTTCTTCAACAATCTGTATCTGTGTCCATACTACTATATGGATGCACCACATGGACACTAACAAAACGTTAAGAGAAAAAGCTAGATGGGAATTATACAAGAATGCTGCATGCTGTCTTGAATAAATCCTGGAAGCAACATCCCACAAAACATCAGCAATATGGTCATCTTGTAACACAGAACCAAAATACGTTGTGTCTGAAAGAAAGGAGTTCACAGGAAAGAAACACTCAAAACTCGAAATTTAAGGAAGAAAATAGTAATCGTTTTTATTCATGGGGACTACAGTAGTTAAAAAAAGTTTGTTCGATAGTGTTCTTCCTCCTTCCCCTTCTTGGGTTGACAGCAGTGTCGTTATCGCGGGCTTGTTGATAATTTTGTATCAGTTGTATTGTTGATAGGCTGGGTATGGCACGGATCAGGGTGTCCTGGACCTCAGTTGAACCTGTTTAGAAACCTGCCTTGAACTCCCAAAATCTCGTTACTTGATTTCTTATATAGAGATTTGATGGATCAATTCAAAGGTTCCAGAAGGCTTGGTGACACCAGTGAAAACAATAGTGTAGCACGTGAAAGTTCATGTGTGATTATATTAAAATCACGCTTGAACTTTACAGGTTATTCTGCCCGCACGCGCTAGGTTTGTGACATTTTTCAATGATTGATGACAGCCAATGTACTCACGCATTCTCAATGACAGCGCCCGTCCGTAATATTACAATCTGTCTCCCATCTCACAAATCATTCAAGTAAGATGAACAAGACATGCAAGGCAAAGTTGGAGTAACAAGGATGAACTTCTGTACATGGATGTGCCAGTGTTGGCTGACTTACATCAGGTCTGTATGGACACAAGATGCAGTCTAGAAGACCTACCAAGAGTGATAGGGATGGATGGATGGTTAAAGAGAGTCAGAGAACTATATACTTGATGATGATAAAGTTGATGGAAAATTGGAAATAAGCATACATTTTCATGGGTACAATTATGTGGATCTTGACCAAATTTTATCAAAATTTGTTACTGTTTGGTTTGGTTTCTTTGTTTAATGGCATATCAACCTTGATGGGTTATTTAATGTCAAAGTCATCCTTCTAGAGGAACAGCAGTGATGCTATTTCACCCATAGCTGGGAAGATAAGGGGGTTTATACTTTTCAGAAGGGTATTTGTCTGAAAGTGAATGTAATAGCACAAATGGAGTTTAACCATTACACCACAAGGACACCCCATTAGTGACTGGTGCTTAGTATTAAAATGCATTTTTTTTTCATTCCAAGTTTTACTTACAGCTAACTCCACACACAATATATAACTTTTGCCCAGTCAGCTGGGGCTGTAGAATACACTGACTGCACCTCTGCAGAGAGGTAAAAACCCCCCACCCTATGAGTGTCCTTGATATGACACTAAACAATCTGATGGTCAGGTTCCAGTGATGCTGGAGCTTTGGGGAATGCGGAGCACCCCTTCATTGCCATTGCTCCCAGGTCCATTCTGGCCCGGAATGGTAGCACCTGATAGGGCCCTATCTATGGGTTAATTAGAACTAACAGTGTACTTATGCTAAACTGAATTGTTTGAATTAGAACTGTTTTTGACATTGAAACTCTACTTAGACTAAACTGAATTGTTTAATATAGAACTGTTTTGACATTTAACTGTTTGTAAACAAAATCTCTACTTATACTAAACTGAATTAGGTGAATTAGAACTGTTTGAATAAACTGAATAGCTTAAAATAAAAATGTTTTGACAATTAAACTGTGTACACATGTTAAACTGAATTGTTTGAAATAGAACTATTTGCATAAAAATGGATTTGGCGTTAAATAACCTACAAAAGTTGATATGCCATAATGTTGTACTCCCTACATAATGGACTCACCCTCCTCCATGAATACACGTCAATGGAGCATTGACCAGAGGTCCCCAATTGTTTTACCAATTGTTTGTTGTTTATTTCCTGGCCTCTGAAGCACCCCCTTTAGGGGGTGCCGACAGAGTCGAAGGTATTTTTGGATTTTGTTAGGTGTATGTGGGCTGCGGCCCTGCGGCTGGACCCACTTTAAAAAAGGCCTTGTGCCATACTTGTCCAGTGGTGGGACGGAGAATAAATAAAGCTCACCAGAGTTGATCCAAACCCATGTGACACAATCATGTGAGACACCACTAGCATAGTGGACAATAGTCTCTATCCAACTGGACTCTCACCCAACTACTGTCTAACCCGGTTCACTTAATCTTGTTTCTGTTACTTGAATATATATGTTTTTCTATCAACCCTTTTTGTGTTTCCTATGTCTTTCTTTTGTCAGCATCACAACACATAAAACCCAAACAACCAACATTATATAACTTCATCATCCTTATCAATAACCATATTTACCAACCCCTCCGCTTGGGCAGGATATGACACAAGGTCAATTTTTAAGCAGAGTTTAACAGGTTTGAATTCAGAGTTTTCCTTCTCCTAGACCAGTTGCCTCACCAAAGCTGAAGAACCTAATCTGCCCTACTATTTACCCATAGCTGGAGAGAGAATAATTGGATTCATACCTTTCCCAAGGGTATTAGTGCAATGTGAAATGCAATCAGTCTCGTCCAGGATTTGAACTCATATCGTCGTGTCTAATTCCTACGACGATAACCATTACACCACGGGCACCTCCAAAACACCACGGGCACCTCTTATCAATTATGCATATTTTTCTATCCACCAACCTTGAAAATTTCATCTACTTCCTTTATGTAATGATTTACTTATTAGCAGCTGATTATGATTAGGTTCTAGAAATAAGAATTGAAAAAATAAGGAGTTAAAATTATGCACTTGTCATATTGTAAAATATTTGTAAGGAGATTTGTACTTGTAAGTGGAATTTCTGACTCTTCACAGATTTCTCTTAGTTCCAATACATATAGGGGCTGCTGCTGCTGCTGCTGCTTGCAGGCCATGATAGTTGGCACAATTAATTATGGATCACTGCTGTTTATTTGCTCCAAGATGGAGGTATCCCTAGTAGAAAAAAAAAAAGTATTGGTGGTGGAGTCATCATGATAGTAGCTATTTTGTTTTATTTGAAATGATTGTTACACAAACAGTAACTTCTCTTTCATTCTATGTCACCAACCCTCTCTCCTTCTATCTGTCTGTCTCTTTTTCATTACTGTGAACACAACTGAGAATGAATCTTGAAGAAAGAATAAATTTATATTCTTTTTTTTACAATATTAAAGAATGTACAAAAATATGTGTCCACCTTAGAATAGATTTGGATTGACCCCCCCTCTCCCACTAAAATACTTACCTGGGTGTGAGAGCATTCTAAAAATAAACATTGTATAAAGCCCATTGAGTTTTTATGACAAATTATTTGGGGGAGCTGTGCACTGCACATGTTTAGTGTTTTTCATATTGTAACAAACAAACAGCTATCTCATTTTAAAAAAAATACAAACACACCTTACACGAGCAAGCAACCCCCCTTATGATAGGCTCTGAAGGGTCCAAAAGCACTCAGGACAATTTTGGGAAATTCATCTACCAATTCCAACCAGAAACTAAGACACTTATCAAAAAACTTGAAAGGATCTTAAATTATACAGACAAAATTTGTCTTTATTATTTAATGAAACACACACACACACACACACACACACACACACACACACACACACACACACACACACACACACACATATATATAATGATGTTTTTTTTACCACACATTAGCAATCATTACAATATATTGTCATTATATTTATATATATATATATATAATGTTTTTTACCACACATTAGCAATCATTACAAAATATTGTCATTATATATATATATATATATATATATATATATATATAATGATGTTTTTTTTACCACACATTAGCAATCATTACAACATATTGTCAATAATTTCAAAAATAAACATGACTTATTTTTCAGGAAATTTTTCATTTGATCTTTTTAAAAAAGCATATTTATGCATAAATTTAAAATTCAAAATGCCTTACCAAGATGGTTCAAGAACAAATGCTGAAACAAAATTCTTTAACTGAATGGAATATAAATGCGAGGTGAACAACTAAATATTTTCAAATGTATTCATGGTCAGTATTGATGAGCTTGTTTTTAATCAAGGTTGCTAACCTGAAAAATAAAATTGGTCTCATTATTTTCTAGAACATCCTTGTAGTTTGAGGTTATATCTTAAATGCCAAGCTGTTGATACACTTTGATCTCCTTTAAAGAAAAAAAGTATTTAAAGCCAAAGAATCCACTTGTAAAATAAAATAGAAAATTCCCATTGCATCACTATTTCTATATTTGAACAAGAAAAGGTTAAAACATCAATTTTCTTATTTTTTCAGTGTAGCAAAAAGCCAGAACCTATTCCAAAAGGTTGCAATAGTAGTTTTCATTCTTTTGAGATTTTTATGCTTTTAAGTGGCTCATTGGCCTAGTGGGTAGAGTGTTCACCAATGGTCCAGGAGACTGGGGTTCTATCCCAGGTTGAATCATACCAAAGACTTAAAAATGGTACTTGATGAGGCCTTGCTTAACACTCAGCATTATAAGGTACGTAAAGGGTAAAGTAAAGCAATCCAGGGAAAGGAGTTGTGCCCTTCCCTACACATTGGTGTAGTAGCTATTGAAAAGGGAGCCTTCGGGTCGCCCTTGACTACACTCACCAAGCAAAAACAAGTTAAACCAGATAACAAGCTACAAGATTGCTTTATTTATTAACCAAATGTCAAGAAATTTTAGGAGAGTAACAATTCCTGAGTGAATTGTCAAGGGCAAAACAAAAACTAGTGATAGTTTGCAGTCAAGAAAAAAAAAACTAGCCAATTTATTATATTACTTTATAGATAAATTTTACTTAGGAGGATTCTATAGTTATAGTCCTAGGCCCATGTCAGCAAGGTTTATACTTCAAGAAGAATGATAAAAAAATTTTTTTATAAAGCCAAGAACAATTTTAAAGAGATTAACACAATAAATATATTTCATGTAGATGGATATTGACATAGCCCATTAAAAAAAAATCAATCTAACTTTACCAATTACTTGCTGTTTTTGTTTCCTGGCATTTTGGGGGGTACTGACTGGGCCAAAGGTATTTTTGGATCTTGCCAGACGCGTGTGGGCTGCGGCCCTGCATCCGGACCCACTTTAAAAAAGGCCTTGTGCTGTACTTGTCCGGTGGTGGGATGAAGAACAAAAAAAAAAAAAAAAAAAAAATTATATAAACTAATGGCTCCCAACCTTTTTAGCCTAAGGGCCTCAAAACTTAATTCATAGTTGTCTATTGCACTGCATTTTTGACAAAGTAAACCTCTGGCCGGCTTGGGTAGGATTTGAAACCACTGTCTTCTAACAATGCTCACCTGGAACCGTAGAGACTCAACGCCTCTGTCCGCTGTGCCATGGGCCCCATGCGATAGACAACAACTATGGAAGGCAGTAATTACTGGGGATATGGTTACAAGACTCAGCATTCCTATCCGAGGTCGCGGTAAATCACCTGAAGAAGGCCAGAGGTGAAATTTGGCCGAAACGTAGTGAAAGAAGAAAGAACACAAAAACTACCAAGATGAGGACAAAAAGTCCACAATAAATAAAAAATTAATTCTCAGATGTTGTTAATCCATCATAAATTTTTCTTGCATTTATTTTGTACAAGGAAAAATATTCTACAATGATATATCAGAGTTATCTTTTCAAAACCCATCCCATGTTAACTAAAAATCTATAATCTGTCTCAGCTAACACACCTCATAAGTTCCCATCACTGACCAAGCAAATAAAAACATAGATTAAAGTGTATCTAGTTACCTAATGGTTGTGAGTTCAATCACTGGATGTAGTACAAAAAAGTCATATGCACTGGTTCTGTGGAAGAGACAGATAAGTCACTTTGAAAGATAAAATCACATGCTGGAGATAAAGATCATTTCAAAATTCTTTGATCAGACCACAATTTTTTTTATTTTACAAACAATGCTATGACACTTTTATTCCTAATAATTATCAATGATAATTATAAGTACAGAGATGATATATTAAAAAAAGAATTTGGACAGTTTTTGTACAACTTAGATCTACATTAGTATTACTTCACTTGCTAGTAAGAAAAACCTATCTAAAAAACAGAATAAATAATCTTTGTCATATTAAATGAAATATGATTAAAAGAGAATCTGGTATTGGAATACACGCCCACGTGTATGCATGTGGGAAGTCACATTGTGTTTTAATTAATAGTAGTTTTGTATAACCTTAATACTCATTTGTGGCATCTTACTTGCCAGTGAGAAAAATTTAAACAAAAAAAAATAAACAAACAGTCCTTATCTATCATATTTAACGAAATAATGCTCCCTCCCCAGAAACAATGTGTGTGTGTGTGTGTGTGTGTGTGTGTATGATTGATTACATTGTATTTTAAATATAAATAGATAAATCGCTATTGGTAAGTTTTTAGAAATTTGGATAAATCAAAGTCTCAGCTCAATACAAGGGAGATAATTCTATTTATATTTTCAGCAGATATAAATTTAACACCGTTTTACTGAAATTGTCTCAATATTTTGTACTGCTATACATCAACTGTAGTTTCTTTTTCTGATAATTTGAATGGAAATTATTTAAATAAGTTATTAAATTTTTTTTTCTTTTTTACAATTTAGGATAACAGCAGATTTAAGAATATGAGTACTGTAATAATTTTAAAACAATCTTAATTTCTAAGGGAGGTAATTCTTATTTTCTTCAGACTTTAACAAACAAGTCGCGAACACGTTATTTCGAATGATTTGGTTTGGTTTGGTTTTATGGCATATCAACCATTTTAGGTTATCTAATGCCAAATCCTTTCTATATATATATATATTAGATATATGATTTTTAAACACATTTTGTAGATAAAATTTTTAAACAAGCTTGAGCTCATTGTTTTCCACAAAGTTAAATGGTTTCAGTTATTTCTATCTAATATGAATAATTCTATTTACTATTAAACATTTGTTTACACCCTATTAAATGAGCAAAGAGTTGTATTTCAAACAATTTAGTTTAACATGTCCACAAAGTTAAATGGTTCCAAATATTGCTATGTATCATTGACAATTCAATTAAACATCAGTAGTTCACTTACTCACAGTTAAATGATCAAAGTTCTATTTCAAGCCATTCAGTTTAGTATAAGTCATTTGTTTTCACTCAATTTAAATGTCAAAGTACTCAGTTTAAACGTTAAACAGTTCTGTTTGACCTATAGTTAGGACCCTGTCTGGTGCTACCACTCTGGGCCAGAGTGGACCAAGGAATGATAGCAATGAAGGAGCACTCCACATTCCACAAAGCACCAGCATTACTGGAACATCACCCTCAGATTGTTTAGTGTCATATCCAGGACACACATTGAGGGAGTCTTGCCCCTCTGTAGAAACACAGTCGGTGTATTCTACAGCCTAAAACAGTTCGATGCCATTAATTATATATTAAATCATATAGCACATGACAAAAACGGTGATAATGTTTTCACATGTATTGGATAGAGAATAATATTAGATAATTTTTTTGCTGCTTCTTCTCTAAGAAATAGCCCAGTTGGCTGGGACGGTAGAATATGCTGACTGCATCTCTGCAGAGGGGTAAGACCCCAACCCCCTCCAATGAGTGTCCAGAATAAATTAACCTATTTTATTTTAAGAAAAAAATCTGTCTATTTATTTATTTATTTATTTATTCATTAAGAAAAACATGGTGATGAACACTTACAAATATCAATAGTTTTAAAATTTAATTTATTGACCAGATTTTTTGTAGCTGAAGGTTTAGTGAGTTGTGATTAAATTTTTTTAGATACATAAGGATACATGACACCATACAATAATTTTACATCTGGTTTTGACACCAACTTTTTGTTCCCACCTTTTTTTTTTGTTTTCTGCGTTTGATTTACCTCCCCTTCTTTCACTTGGTCTATCCCATTGTGTGTGTGTGTTTGTGACTGCTACACACACAATAGTGTTTATGAACATAACCGAATGTACTCTCTTTTGCCCTTAAACACAAGAACAAACTCATGCAAGCCCATATTGATATTGTGAAACACATTCATTCAATACTTTGTAAACCTGTGAAAAATTAATTATTTATAAACTTCATTAACTTTTATTAACTGATTTTCCAACTTAATGACATCTTTAGGAAAAAAAAAACTTCTATGTTTGAAAATATTTTTAAACACCTTTGGTTCAATTTTTAAGAGTTTAGGATAAAATTCAACTCTCATTCACATTTTAACACCAATCCCTAGACACACACACACACACACACACACAAACACACACACGTGTATGTAAATATGTGTGCACACATGGATGTGTGAGTGTTTATGTGTGTGTGTATTTTTTACAACTTTATACATTTATTAAATTCTAATCTGGAGTTAAAAAAAGTCAGTTTTAGGTACTTTCAAATATAGCACTGTATAAAAATTTTCGTGGAGAAATGTTGTTTCCCCTCAAGAATAAATATGAGAACAGTTATATACAATCAACAATGTACTTTATTGACTAAGAAAACTAAATTGAAAGAATACAAAAAGAGTAATTGCTTGGCTATATGTGTGTATGTAATCTGTGAAAAAAAGTATTTGATTGGCTAAAAATTCCATTCTATTTTTATTAGATCATTTATTTTTTACGTAACTTTATTCTGCAAGGTTGAATTTAATTGTCTTGTTAAATGACAAAATTGTTTCATTTATATTTATTATATTAAAGTATATTAAAGAAATATAAAGGTGTTTAAGTAGAAATATGCTTTTCATGCATACATGTATGTAAAATTCATAACAGATATGAAAGTTTTTTAGAGATTTATATATTTGAGAAGTATTCTTTTGTTGTTGGTTGTATAGAATTATCAAATATTGTTATATATTGACCCTCGACCGAGCCGTCAATCAAGAGATGCACCTGTGTGAATAAGCGGCAAACAGCGAAAGCAGGTAGGCATTAGAGAATAATATAACTAGGTGCCTGGGCGGTTTGAGTCAGTTGGTGACAGGATGCCGAAGTGAGAACCAGCTGCAGACAGAGGGCTTTGGGCCCTTAGTGACTCCCAGAAGTACTGCTATGGTCGAGGAAGAACTTGGGTCAATATAGCAGTCCGTCTTTGTCTCCACTCATTTCTCACACACAACAAACATCACCCTGTCGAAAATAAAGTGTGTGAATTTTATATATTTATAAAGAAGTGTATTCGTTTGTTATTGAAGTCATCATTATCAGTTGATTATGTTCCCGTGTATATGTATACGTGTAGTTGTATGTGGCTATACAACATTATATTAAAATTTGGTGCCATGACCAGGATCTGGGACTAGAGTATGGTCCTTTTATGGTTTTGAGATTCTTCAAGAAATTGCAGAGGTCCCTATTGTGTTTGGGAGGATGAAAGATACATCCGTATTGTACTTTGATGCCCGCATGTCAGGATAGCCAACCGTGCAAAGAATAGTGTGAAATAAATTTAGATAATAATTAGCCTGTGCAAGTGTTACATAGTGAGAAGTCGCTTTCTAATTAAGATTTTTGTATTTTGCTGTTGTTCAAGTAATTTCTTTTTGTATTTTTGTTGTTGTTGTTCTTGAGCATTATTTGTAAGATGTGTGTGGGGGGATGGAGAGGGACATGAAGAAAATGTCCACATGTGGAATTTTGAAAAATAAGAATGGGATGATTGTTTTATATTGACCCTCGACCAAGCTGTCAATCAAGAGATGCACCAGTGTGAATAAGCGGAAGAACAACAGAAGCAGGTGGGCGTTAGAAAATAATATAACCAAGTGACCAGGCAGTTTGAGTCATTTGGAGACAGGATGCTGAAGTGAGAACCAGCTGTAGACAGAGGGCTTCGGGCCTTTTGTGATCCCCAGTTGAGCAACCCAAGCCAAGATGTGAAAGAAGTACTGCTATGGTCGAGGAAGAACTTGGGTCAATATAGCAGTCTGTCCTTGTCTCCATTCATTTCTCACACACAACAAACATCACCCTTTCAAAAATAAAGTGTGAGAATTTTATATATTTATAAAGAAGTGTTTTTGCTTGTTATTGAAGTCATCATTATCAGTTGATTATGTTCCCGTGTATATGTATACATGTAGTTGTATGTGGCTATATAACAATATGCCTGTGTGTAGGCAAGTAAGCTTATAGCATTATATGCTGTATAATATTCTGTGGTGTCATGTTTAATGTTGCATGAAGTTCACTGGAGATGAAAACATCCTTCAGAGAGAATAAGATGTCTTGTTTTTTAGGTATCCTGTAAGTAAATTAGAAGAATTACACATTTTATTACTCTACACTGCTTTGGCAATGCCATCAAGCAGTCATTAGCAGAATTTATTTAGTAGACAAGTATGTATATACTGAGCTCAAATATTAATGTCAAGTTAAATATATACCAGTTTAATTATTTAAAAAGAAGTCTGCTGCCCATGCAAGGTCATACATTTTTGCTTTCATTGTTCATATTACTAGATTTTCTTTTTCTTTCATGCTTTGGAATATCTATCTTCTTGACCCTTAGTTTCCTCTTCTAACTTTTAAAGCAATCTACAAAAAGTATTAAACATTGTTCAAGTACTTAGAATAATGATAAGTGGCTGGTGATAGAGGAAAAAAAAGAAATTATGAGGTTTAACTCAGATTGTCCTTGTTGACATTGTATGCACGGAAATAATTACATTTCACCCCACCAAGAAGAGCATCATTTCTTTTTTTATATACAAAAGGAAAGAGAAGGGGCATGAAAGAAAAATATATAGAAATATATTACACAGAGATTAATCTTTCTACTGACACTACTATGATTCATTTTAACTATAAATATATGAATTAAAGAAATATAAAGTGTTTGCCAATGGCCCAGAAGACCGGGTTTGATCCCAGGTTGAGTCATACCAAAGACTCAAAAAATAGTACTTGATACCTCTTTGTTTAACACTCAGCACTATAAGGTATGTATCAAGGGTAAAGTGGAGCAACCCAGGGAAAGGAGTAGTGCCCTCTACACCTAGGTGTTGTAGCTATTGAAATGGGAGCCTTTGGGTCAATCTTGATTACAGTTGCCAACTTTACTTACTTTTATGACTCAGTTACTAATTCTTCAACTGACACTCCTCTGATTTATATTAATAATAGATATTAAAGAAATATAAAAATATATTGTACTGTTATTAATCTTTCTAATGACTCTACTATGATTTATATTAACAACAAATATATATATTAAAGAAATATCAAAATATTTTACTCTGTTGTCAATACTTCAACTGACCCAATTATGACTCATATTAGTGAGAAATATGTAAAATAAAGAAATATAAAAATATATCATTTTGTTATAAATACTTCAAGCAATGATATATATATATATATATATATATATATATATATATATATATATATATATATATTTAGGCAGCATTTCTTCGTTAATGCAAATTTCGTTAAACATGACTGACATTTTATGTCTATATATTTTCTTCTGGATCCGTTCGAATTCCCGTATTACTTTTATCATATTCGGGGGGAATTGATTTATGCATTGTCCATAGTTGTATGTATCCCTAGTACTATTGCCCTTACACAGTAGTAATTTGCTAAAACAAAAGTTACATCACTTTTGTAATAGATCCTCCCCTGATGATGGCCCAAAGTTGGGCAGAAAGTACTAGGGATGCATGCAACTATGGACAATACATAAATCAATTTCCCCAGAATACGATAAAAGTAATACGGGAATTCGAATGGATCCAGAAGAAAATATGTAGACATAAAATGTCTATTATGTTTAATGAAATTTGAACATATATATATATATATATATATATATATATAAAAGAAATTTAAGAAAAATATTACAATAAAAGGGTGATGCTTGTGGTGTTGTGGATATGCCAACCCGAGTTGCTGTTTGTATTTCACATAGCACTAATATTCTGCGGAAAGATATGAATCCAATTTTTCTTCCTCCAGCTATAGGTAAATAGTCAGTTAGACTGTGCTCTTTAGCCTTGGTAGGTAACCAGAAAGACCCTGAATACAAATCTGTTAAAATCATCTTAAAAAATTGACCTTGTGTCTCATCCTGCTCATGGCAGAGGGGTTGGGTAAATACAGACTGAAATCTTTAGTTTTAATATGACAACCAGTTTAAGAGAAGGAAAACTGGTTTCAAACCAGTTAAACTCTGCTTAAAAATTGACCTTGTGTCACATCTTGCTCATAGAGGAGGGATTGAGTGAATATATATAAGAAAAATATTATGCAGTATTATTGAACATATTCTTAGCGTAATGGTTGGCATCATACGAAATGGAATTAGTGACCCACGTTCAAATCTTGGACTAGGCTGTTTGCTGGTTGATTGGTTGGGTATTATGGCATATCAACCTATGTTGGTTATTTAATGCCCAATCCATTTTTATACAAATAATCAGTTCTATTATAAACAATTCAGTTTAGCATTAAGTAAGCAGTTTAATTGTCAAAATATTTCTATTTCTAGATATTCAGTTTAGTCAAGCAGTCTTAATTAAAAAAATTCAGTTTAGTATAAGTATAGTTTTTATCCATACACAATTAAATGTCTAAACAGTTCTATTTCAAACAATTTAGTTGAGCATAAGTACACAGTTTACATGTCAAAACAGTTCTGTTTCGAGTAATTCAGTTTAGCATAAGTATGCAGTTTGAATATCAAAGCAGTTCTATTTCAAGTAATTCAGTTTAGCATAAGTATGCAGTTTGAATATCAAAGCAGTTCTATTTCAAGTAATTCAGTTTAGCATAAGTATGCAGTTTGAATATCAAAGCAGTTCTATTTCAAGTAATTCAGTTTAGCATAAGTATGCAGTTTGAATATCAAAGCAGTTCTATTTCAAGTAATTCAGTTTAGCATAAGTATACATTTTAGTTCTATTTGACTCATAGATAGGACCCTATCAGGTGTTACCACTGGGCCAGAGTGGACCTGAGAGTGATAGCAATAAAGGGGTATTCCACATTCCCCAAAGCTTCAGCATTACTGGAATCTCACTATCAGATTGTTTAGGACACTCATTGGGGGAAGGGTCTTACCTCTCTGCAACCCCAGCCAACAGGCTGTTTGTATTTTACTAAGCACTAATACCTTTGAAAAAGGCATGAATCCATTTGTATGCCAAAGCCATCCTTGTAGAAAAGTAGTAGTGATACTATTTAACCCATCGCTGAGGGAGGGTGATAAGGTGTTCATGCCTTTCCTAAGGGTATTAATCCAAAAGTGAACATAATAGCATGACTGGAGTTTGAACTTGTATACTTCAAGACTGCAGTCTTGCACTTTAGCCATTATGCCACAGGGACTCTCTTTACAAAAGCTAAAGAACCCAGACTGCTCTACTATTTATCCATAACTTGGAGGGAATAGATAGAGTTTCGCCTTTTCAAAGAGTATTAGTACAAAGTGAAATAGTCTCATCTTGGGATTGAACTCAGATCACTGATTCTCTTTCCTATTACAATGAATATAATGCAAAGTATGCTTCTTTTGTGTATAACATCAATAACGTAAATTTTTTATTCACCAAGTATGAACGAAGTTGTTCAGCCAAAGAGAGTGTTTGATGGCTTTCCCCAATTACTGCAGCCCAGAAAGGTGGTTCGGAATGAATAGGATAAGTCATCCTGATTGGGTGAAATTATGCGTCGAATTAAATTACGTGCCAAATAAAAATATGAAATTCCTTCTGCTACATAATAATTTAGATGAGATGTCATAATTAAGAGAGAAAGTATCTTTTACTGGTCAATAAAAAAAATGGATTTCTGTTGATCAAATAAGCAAACTTGTCCAACCAACAAACAAGTGCTTTGTTTATTTACTTATTATACATGATAAAATATATGTAATTTCTGTAGATGTAACCTAGTCTAAATTCTGAATAGATAAGACAAAGATCTTTTATGGATGTTATTAACTATTGGGTTAGACTGGATCTTGTGAATATCTTATAAAGGATGAATCTGACTGATGAAGAATCAGAAATTAACTTAAAGTTACTGCTTGAGGAAATACATTGTGATACAGGGAGTGTAAGATAGAAAAGCTTAAATCATTACCTGATAATAATGAAAGACAGGTATGGTTCACATGTCTGAATTTGAATATTTAATATGTATATAGCTCTATCTTGGATGTAGCCTTTTCAACGAGGCTAAGGATATGCTGACCACATCCTCTCTAAGATGACCATCCAAAAAAAGGAGTGTCCTAGTAATGACATTAAATTGTATCTGGTGGTGAGGCTCCAGTTCTGGAGCTCTGGTGAGTATGAAGTCACTCTTCTTTGCTATTAATCTCAGTTTCACTCTGACCAGAAGTCATAGTACCAGTTCAAGTCTCATCAATGGGTCAAATAGATCTGTTTAAAAATTATTCATATTAGATAGGAATACTTGATACTGTATAACTGTAAGTTATTTGTATTATGAATAGTTACTTGAAGTATTATTTTACTAAGGACTATTATTATTAGTTACTTGAAACTCTATAATTGCTTACAAATTATTAATGTTAGATAAGAATACTTGAAACCATATAACGGCAAACAAATCATTACTAAATAGGAATGATAAATTTAAATCATTTACTAATGTATAAATTATGGGTATTTGATAGGAATACATGAAACCATAAAAACTAATAAAAAGCTTCAGTAAATAGTTGGGAAGACTGGATTCTTCAGCCTTGGTGAGGCAACTAGTCTAGGAGAAGGAAAACTCTGAATTAAAACCTGTTAAACTCTGCTTAAAAACTGACCTTGTGTCATATCCTGCCCGAGCAGAGGGGTTTGTAAATATGATAAAAAGCTTCAGTACCCCAAAATACTATGGATCATTAAAAATATAGTTATGATAAAATCAAACATTTACAAATGAATCAAATTTTGACTTAAATAACCCATAAAGAGTTGATATGCCATTTAACAAATAAACCAAACAAAACAGAACCTATCTTACATGTTCAACACTTACAAAAAAGATTACCAGTTAAGTACAATTGGTATTTTATATCTTCAAATATTATATATATATATATATATATATATATATATATATATATATATATATGCATGTTTCATTAGATAATAAAGACAAATTTTGTCTGTATAGTTTATTTAAGATCCTTTCAAGTTTTTTGATAAGTATCTTAGTTTCAGTGATGTGTGTTCCTATGTGTTTCAAAGCATTTGAAAGTTTATACCATAACAAAAATATAGGAACGCAGTTACCCTGTTTTATCCAACTCTGCATTCCCATCTTTTTGTTATGGTGTAAACTTTCAAACACTTTCAAAACCTTTTAAAAAAACAAACACACCTTACACAAACAAGCAACCCCTGATGATGGCCTATGAGGTCTGAAAGTGCTCGGGACAATTTTGGGAAATTCATCTACCAATTCCAACCTGAAACTAAGTCACTTATCAGAAAACTTGAAAGGATCTTGAATAAATTGTACAGACAAAATTTGTCTTTATTATCTAATAAAACATGCTTAAATGAACGACTGCTGCCTAACTTATACACACACATATATATATATATATCAGTGGTGTGTATTCCTAAAAGGGAAGCTGTGTATCATTTAACCTATAAAAATAAAAAAAAACCATTCCATACAAAATAAAGATATCTTTATCAAGTTAAACATATTCATTTCAATTGTTTCATAAAGCATTTCAAAGAAACTCAGTGAATTCATAGCTTAATTTTAAGCTGACATTTACTTTGAAAATTTATGTTGCATATTGACCTCCGACCCAGCCAAGCTGTCAAAAGAAGAAATGCACCTGTGTAAATAACAGGTGCATCCGGTCGAAGATATCAGGAGATCAGGGGCGACCTTGACTGTCGAGGGGTTGAATTGAGTGCGAAATTGTGACACTCGCAGGAAGTAGGTTAGCATCAAATTATTATATAACCCCAGTGACAGGAAGTTCAGATCAGTTGGAGAGAAGATGCTGGAATAAGAACCATGTCCCAGCAGAGGCTGGGCCCCCTGTCCCCCAGTTGAGCAGCCTAGGAGAACAGGAAAGAAAGCCTGTGATAGCCAGAAGAGTGGGGGTCAATATGTTGCAGTTCTGTTCAGTCTCCAACTCCCTCTCACACACAACCCTTTGAATAAAGTGAGAGGTATATTTTTCTAAAGAACTGTGTCCACTCGTCTTGTGTTGACTATGTTTCTGCATGCATAAGTGTATGTATAGTTGGTTGTGACTATACAACATTTGTACATCTGATATGCAAAATACCATTTGCAGTAATTTCTTTTACTACAAAAAAAGAACAAAAAGGATATGACACTTTGTGACTTATTGGGGTCAGTGTGGGAAACAATAATCAGAAAACAAAGAGTACTTGCAAACTTATTGAAATAGAAAGAGGGCCAATAGGCACAATCATCAGATATTATTTACAGTATCACCCATAAATAAGTAAACCTCTAACAATTTTTGATAAAAAGTTCATTTTCTTCTGAACCAAAGATAGCAGGATTTCCTTATTTCTAGTGGAGCATTATACAATCAAAATGGATATTATTAGCAATTATTTACACTATCACCCATAAATAAGTACTCCCCTGACAATTTTTCATTAAAACTTAATTTTCTTCTAAACCAAAAATAGTAGGATTTTATCATTTCTTGTGGAACATTATACAATCAAAATGGATATTATTAGCTTTTATTTACACTATCATCCATAAATAAGTACTCCCCAAACAATTTTTGATAAAAAGTTCATTTTTTCTAAACCAAAGATAACAGGATTTTATCATTTCTAGAGAAACATTATACAATAAAAAAAAATCAATTTTATTCGGTATTATTTACAGTATCACCATGAATAACTAAAAGGCAAGCAATTTTTCATGAAAAGCTATTTTTTTCTAAAACAAAACAGGAGACAAATTTAATAGCAACAGGTTATTAAATAATACATACATAAAATAATACATATATGTATTTAAAAAAATGTATTAAAATAATGAATCAAAACAAAATATAAAAAATTAAAAATTAAAAAATTTAAAAATTTAAAAAAATTTAAAAATCGAAGATTAAAAAATTCTAAATTAAAAAATTAAAAATTAAAATGAAATAATGTATTGAAATTAAGAATTAAAAATTAAAAATTAAAAATTTAAAAATAAAAAGATTAAAAAGTTAATAAAAAAATTAAAAATTTAAAAATTAAAAATCAAAAATCAAAATTAAATAATGTATTAAGATAATATGTTAAAATAATACATACATAAGATAACACATAGATGTATTGAAATAATACATGTATGTAAATACATACATGGTCACTTTCTCCAACATTTATTACATTTGCACATAAAGTTCATACAATAAAAGTAGCAACAATTACGGAACAGCAGTATTATTATTATGACTATCTCTGTCCCATAATAATTGTTACATTTGCACATAAATTTCATACAATAAAAGTAGCAACAATTACGGGACAACAGTATTATTATTATGACTATCTCTGTCCCATAATAGTTGTTACATTTGCACATAAATTTCATACAATAAAAGTAACAACTATTACAGGACAGCAGTATTATTATTATGACTATCTCTGTCCCATAATAGTTGTTACATTTGCACATAAATTTCATACAATAAAAGTAACAACTATTACAGGACAGCAGTATTATTATTATGACTATCTCTGTCCCATAATAGTTGTTACATTTGTACATAAATTTCATACAATAAAAGTAACAACTATTACAGGACAGCAATATTATTATTATGACTATCTCTGTCCCATAATAGTTGTTACATTTGCAAGAATTAAAGAAATTGCACAGAAGATAATAGAGACATGGCAACTCATAGAAAACCTCAAAAGAGAAAATGAATTACTCCAAATAATTGTCCAAAACAGTGTAAAAATAACTAATATAAAAGTAGAAATAGATAAGAAGCAGGAGATTTGCAAGTGTAGGCTATGTGGAAGTGAGGGAGAGAAAAACAGTCAATCGCATAAGTGAATGCTGGTACAGGAGGAGAACAAAAGCAGGCATAGCTGAGTAGAGAAAGTGATTCACTGGGAATTGTGCAAATGACTGAAGTTTGACCATATAGAACAATCATTTATGTACAGACCAGAATCTATCCTGTAAAATGAGATACAAAATTCTCTGAGATTTTAAGATAAAAATAGGTTAACAAATACAGGACAGATGATCATACCTTGTTGTAGTTAACAAGAAGAAAATAACTTTTCTACTTGTGGATTACCCTGAGTGAAATTGAAGGGAAATGAGAAACTTGATAAATACAAGGACCTTGCTAGAGAACTGAAAAAGAAATATGGGACATGAGGGTGACAATGATAACAATCAAATTCAGAGCCCTTGAAACAATCCCAAAGAATCTAGAAAAGAGACTGGGTGAACAAGATCTGAGGAAGAATTGAAATTATCTATACCACAGCATTGTTAAGATCAGCTGAAATACTGAGAAGAATCCTGGAGAGCTAAGATGACTTGCTATCACTTGAGTTTCACTGAAGGTCACTGTGATAACTTCACATAATAATAAAAGGTTCAGTAGAATATAAGAAGGTTATTTATTCAACAGACAGTTGCCACTTAACATACATATAGCCCTGTCTCTGTCTTTCACCTCCGGCTTGATCCCTGACATCAAACTAGCAGTCAATATCAAGTAACTCAGCCCTCTGTCAGTTATTACCTAAATTAAGGGTAGTGGGTGACTCTTTTTTATTCCTGAGGGATGGACAAGTTACTTGTTTCTTGGCTGATACCACTTAAATTTACACCTACCCTTAGCAATATAATTGGGGTCTTTGTGATGTATTGACCAACATGATGGACTACGACATCATAATAAATAAGTTAAAACTCCAGCAGCTATATCAAGATTACTTTTGGACTAAAATTTTTGGGAAAGGTAAGAAGCCCCTTATTCATCTACCTATAGGTAAAATAGTAGCACTACTGTTCTTCTACAAGGATGGCTTTGGCATTAAATAACCCATGAAGGTTGATATGTCATTAAACAAAGAAACCAAACTAAACCTTATCCCTCTAGTTATGGGTTAAATAGTATCACAACTTTTCTTCTACAAGGATGACATTGGCATTAAATAACCCATGAAGGTTGATATGCCATTAAGCAAAGAAACTAAAATCAAAACTGAAACCATATAAGTGACACTAAATAATAGAATTAATAAGAAAATCCCCAAGTTCTGAAACAATGATTTCAGATTCCTCATTTCCATTCATCCAGAATAACAGTAAAATCAAAACAATAAAATGATTTAAAAAAGAAGATGCTTGTAGTGTAATGGTTATCATCATAGCAAATGGACATGGTGACCTGAGTTCGAATACTGGATGAGACTGTTTGCATTTCATATAACACTTATACCCTTTGGAAACATATGAATCTGACTATTCTCCTTCCAGCTATGGGTAAATAGTAGGGCAGATTGGGCTCTTTAACCTTAGTATTACAACCCATCTACAAAGAGGAAAACTGAATTCAAACCTGTTAAAACTTTGCTACAAAAGTGACCTAGAGTTGGATCGTGGGGGAGGAGGAGAGGTAAAAATGGACTGTGTTTTTAGTCTTAATATAGCAACCAGTCAAGGAGAAGGAAAATTTAGGATGTAGACCTGTTAAACTCCACTTAAGAATTGACCTTGTGTTGCATCCTACTCATGGGGGAGTGGTTGGGTAAATAGACTGGGCTTTTTTAGCCTTAATATGGCAACCAGTCTAGGAGAAGGGAAACTCTGAATTCAACAACTGTTAAACTCCATTCAAAAATTGAACTTGTGTCACATCCTACTCATGGGAAAGTGGTTGGGTAAACACAAACCCGACTCTTTAGCCTTAATATGGCAACCAGTCTTGGTGAAGGAAAACTTTGAATTCAAAACCTGTTAAACTCTGCTTAAAAGTTGACCTTGTGTCACATCCTGTCCATGGTAAAAGTGTTGAGGAAATATAGACTGAGCTCTTTAGTCTTAATATGGCAACTGGTCTCAGAGAAGGAAAACTCTGTATTCAAACCTGTTAAACACCATGTAAAAATTAACTTTGTGTTACATCCTATTCATGGGAGAGTGGTTGAGTAAATACAGACTAGATTCTTTAGCCTTAATAATGGCAACTAGTCTAGAAGTAAGAAAAACAGGGTACATAGATACATACATACTGTTCTGAACAAATCCAAGAAGCAGCACCTTTAAAAACAGCAGCTGTACAGCCACTTGCCTTCCATCTCTCATAAACAATCCAAGAAAGACAAACAAATCATGCTAGGTACTATTGGAGAAGCAAGGATGAACTCATAAGCAATGTTCTCCAATGGACTCCTACACATGGACACACCAGTGTTGGCCAACAAGTTAAAACTAACATTGATCAGTTCTGTGCAGACATTTGGTGTCTTTAAAGAGCTGATAGGGATGCGTGGCAAGAAAGAGTCAAAGTAATACATGCTGTCAGCATGTCTTGATGGTGATCAAAACTGGTTTGATTTTAGTATTTTCCTTCTCCAAGGCTGGTTGTTTTACCAAAGCAAATTCATACTTTTCCCAAGGGATTTAACACAAAGTAAACACAAATAGCCCCATCTCGGATTTGAATTATATTGTAAATTTCTGGTGGCCCAGTTGGATGGGACTGTTAAATACACACTGACTGCATATATGTAGAGGGGTAAGACACCCCACTCCTAAACAAGTGTCCTGGATATGACACTAAACAATCTGATAGTGAGGCTCCAGTAATGCTGGAGTTTTGGGGAATGCTGAGTAACCCTTCAATACCATCATTCCCAGCTCCATTCTGGCACAGAGTGGTAGCACCTGACAGGGTCCTATCAATGGGTCAAATAGAACTGTTTGACATTTAAACTGAGTGCAAACAAATGATTTATGCTAAATTGAATTATTTGAAATAGAATCGTTAGATTATTTAACTGTGTGTAAACAAATGACTTATGTTTAATTAAATTGATAGTGATAGATAGCAGTACTTGGAACCATTTAACTTTGTTGACTTATGCCAAATTGAATTGTTAAAAATAGAACTTTTTGATTCTTCAACTGTGTGTATCTACAAAATATATTTATAAATCATATGCTCTTAATATTTGGCAATAAATAACCAATAATAGTTGATATGCCATAAAACCAAACCAAACCAAACCAAGTTAAATTTGTTTTGAAGATTAATTTTTATTCAGCCTCTCAATAAACTTAACTTTTTTGGTGTTCTCTTCATATATGTGGATCATCTTAACCCAGGAATTGGAGATTCTTTTCCTACAACAACCTCTTGACTTCTAGGGGTTTGGGGAATTTTTTTCCAGAAGGTGAAACTAGCACCCCAACATGAATATTATTTTTTAAATGTCAGTAAATTCATGGCACTGAGTTCAAGTTAGTATTTACCAAGTTTTACCAAGTTTTATCAAGGTCATACTAATTTGTATTTACAGCAAGGTTTGGTTATACTAATTGGTATTTATAGCAACATCTTATTATAATTTCACATGATCTACATGGTGGTTGACAGTGTAACTATCATATTGATAACAGTGACTAATTAATCAGCCACTTGTAACCAGTAATGGTTTCTTTTATTTGGTTTCTTTGTTTAATGACATATCAACCTTTATAGGTTATTTAATGCAAGACCATCTTTGTAGAACAGCAGAGGTACTATTCAACTTAGAGCGAGGAGGATAAAGGAGTTCATATTTTTCTCAAGGGTATTAATTTGAAAGTTAATATAACAGAGTTACTGGAATTTGAACTCACTTATTATGAGGCTGCAGTTCAACATGTTTGCCATGTCACAAGGACTCCTACAGTTACTTTTGTGAAATATCACAGATATATAATTTACTTCTTGAGAATCTCCCTCTGGAGAATTTTGATCATGGCTTTGTTTCTACTGCAATTGTTTTTCTCTCACTTTAGCAGAGAGATAAGATACAATCCAACTAAGTATGTATTTATCCAACTCCCTTGTCACTAGCAGGATGTGACACAAGGTCAATTTTCAAGTGGAGTGCAACTGGTTTGAATTCAAAATTTTCCTTTTAGACTGGTTACCCAACTGTTATATACTCTACCAATGAACATTAATGGGTATGTCCCATTCCTCATATTGTTATATACCCAACCTATGAACATTAATGGGTATGTTCCATTCACCATACTGTTATGTCTCCTACCTATGAACATTAATGGGTATGTCCCATTCCTCATATTGTTATATACCCAACCTATGAACATTAATGGGTATGTTCCATTCACCATACTGTTATGTCTCCTACCTATGAACATTAATGGGTATGTCCCATTCCTCATATTGTTATATACCCAACCTATGAACATTAATGGGTATGTTCCATTCACCATACTGTTATGTCTCCTACCTATGAACATTAATGGGTATGTCCCATTCCTCATATTGTTATATACCCAACCTATGAACATTAATGGGTATGTTCCATTCACCATACTGTTATGTCTCCTACCTATGAACATTAATGGGTATGTCCCATTCCTCATATTGTTATATACCCAACCTATGAACATTAATGGGTATGTTCCATTCACCATACTGTTATGTCTCCTACCTATGAACATTAATGGGTATGTCCCATTCCTCATACTGTTATATACCCTACCTATGAACATTAATGGCTATGTCCCATTCCCCATACTTTTATATACCCAACCTATGAACATTAATGGGTATGTTCCATTCACCATACTGTTATGTCTCCTACCTATGAACATTAATGGTTATGTCCCATTCCTCATACTGTTATATACCCTACCTATGAACATTAATGGCTATGTCCCATTCCCCATACTTTTATATACCCAACCTATGAACATTAATGGGTATGTTCCATTCACCATACTGTTATGTCTCCTACCTATGAACATTAATGGCTATGTCCCATTCCTCATAAATACATTGGACATTATTGTGAGAGGGGTAAATTTTTTTACAAATTGTTTGCTGTTTTTATTTCCCGGTGTCTAAAGCACCCCCATTGGGGGAGTGCTGATGGGGCCGAAGGTATTTTTGGATCTTGCCAGACGCATGTGGGCTGTGGCCCTGTGTCCGGACCCACTTTATAAAAGGCTTTGTGCCGTACCTGTCTGGTGGTGGGACGGAGAACAAATAAATTAAATATGCTGATGAGCAGTTGTTGACCCTTTTCACGCTGCTGGGAAGTATTATATTTTGTTAATGTTATAAAGATTTCCATATCATTTCCAATCTCTGTTTTGGTTATTTCTCATTTAGTATTCTTTTGTTACGTTGCAACACTAACCAAGGCTAAAAGATATGGTCTGCCTCATACTAGAAGTAGCTTTCAATAATGTATGAATTTTCCCAACCCCTTCACCACAGACAGGAGGTGACACAGGGTCGATTTCTTAGCAGAGGACAACTGGTTTGAATTCAAAGTTTTCCTTCTCCTAGAATAGTTGTCTAAAAAAAACAGTCTACCCAATTATTTACCCATAGCTAGAGGGAAAATGGATTCATGTCTTTCCTAAGGTAATTGGTACAAAGTAAAACACAAGTAAGTATATAATATCCAATTCATCAGCATTACTCCTGAGGAATGGCTGCTGACAAAGGGTATGGAGAATATATTTTATGTGGTTCTTCCCTGCAAATTTCTTGAACACCTTATTGACTAACTGAGGCCATTATTACTCACTATTGTTTCTGGAACACCATGATTTGTAAAACACATTCACATCTGGGCAACTTCTACTAGTTAAATTTATTGGATAAACATCAATCCATTTAGAATAGAAGCCAATTATAACCAGAAGCATCAATCCCATTAATGCCCACCTTCTCATAATACATATGGATTCTGGAACTTGTTTTTTTAAGTCAAGGGTGTAATGGTGTGATCCGGGACAATTTTTGATACATTTGACATATAGGACATTGGTCCACAACAATTATCCAGACCCATCCTTCTCATCTAGACTTAGCCAGTGGGTAATTACACAAAGAAACTTCATTTTTGATCGGCAGGAATATCCTGTGAACATACTATAATATGCTTGATTATTTTGGAAATCATTCTCTACAAAGGTTGTCCTTTAATTTGTAATCCCACATGCAAGAAACTTCATTTTTGATTGGTGGGAATGTCCTGCAAACATATTATAATATGCTTAATTATTTTTGAAATCATTCTCTTCAAAGGTTCTCCTTTCCTTTTCTGTGTCTTTGTGTTGTAAGCAGTTCAGTGGTTCCAACACAAGCCAGATGTGACATGAATCTGCAATGATAATTTACTAATCCTAGAAATACCTTGAGTACTGAAATATTTTTAGAACTGAAGCTTGTATCTCCACTAACATTTTTTTCAGGCACCAGTTTTAACTCTTTTGCAGACACCTTATGTCTAAGGTAACTTATCACTTACTGCATAAATTTATACTTGTCTAACTTTAACAAAAATCCAGCTTTTTGTATTTGGTTTGAAACTTTCCTGAGAATTTCTATATGTTTCACATCATTCTGAACGAGCAAAAATATTGCATATGGACCCTTGACTGAGCTATCAATCAGAGATTCTCTGCACAGGATGCACATGTGAAAATAACTGGTGTGTGTAGGTGTTATGAAATAATACATGCAGATGCCCACATGAGATACAAGGCAGAGTGAGCCTTGAGTCAGTCTCAGCTTGCAGTCATGGGAGCACCAGCAAGTGGCAGGGTGTCCTGCTGGGGCAGCAAGCCTCCAGTTGAGTACCACCCGGCCAATAATCAGAAGTGCAAAGTGGGGCCTTGAAGATAACACAGCGTGACATAGTCAAGAGAAGAAGAAGTTATGGGTCAATATGGCAGTCTGTATTCGTCTCCCTCTGTCCATCTATTTCTCTCACACTTACATCTGGTATGACCCATTTCGAGAATAAAGTGTGAGAGTTTTATTTTTATAATGAAGTGTTGTAGTTTCTCCCTCATCTTGAGTATATAACAAAAACCAGGTCATCTAGGTACACAGCTACATGTAGAATACCTTGTACTATACTCTTCATTGTTCATTGGAATATTGCTGGTACTCTTGAAATCCCAAATGGAAGTCAATTGTTGTGAAACAATCCACTATGTGTATTGTTTATAGTGTAAGTAAAAGGATTAATTTTTATAAAAAACCCGAATCCTTTCATGAAAAATAAAACAACACTCTGATAAAAAAGAAAGGAGAAAATAAAAAGATGAATGTGCCTCGTGCATACAACTAAGAACTATCTATTACCAAATAAATAAAAATAAATAAAAAGGAATTACAAAGTTTTGAAGAAAAACACTAGTTGTTCAAATTAATCTCTATTTTAGTGATGGGCAGAGTTAGCAACAAAGCTGTTCTATTCTCCAATTATGCTCCTCTGTTTCAAATAGGTTTATTGCAACAATTTAATTTTAAATAATATCAAATGTTGTTTTTAATTTTCAAAGATTTTACTTTGTCCTATTTAGTATTTTTAAAAATATTTACATACAAATAAAGCAATCCTATTTATAATTTTATATTTATTCTTTTTCACTTTTTATAGCCTTTATAATCTAATATAATGTTTTGTTCCATTAAAACTTGAATATTCACATTGGAGGGCAGATATTTTTGCAAGTATTTTTAATTAAGCTATTGTTTTATTAAGTTATTGGTTTTATTTTTTTGTACCCTATAAGTATTTTTCAAAACTGCAGCTTCCTGCCTTTCTGTAATCTCAAGCTACAACTGCATACATACATAATTTACGCACATACGCATATAATTTACATACATACATACACTCACATAATTTACACATATACACACATAATTTATTCATACACACGCATAAATGAATAATTTCATATATATATATATATATATATATATATATACACAAGGGTCATTCAATAAATAAGATGAATTTTACCTAAGGAGTTGGCAATAGGATTCACAGTTTAAAGTTGCACATTTTTCAAGGAAATCAATAGTCATGGATTCTTTCATGTCTCAGAACTCTGTCAGCATGACCTTCTTTACTGACAGCTACGCACAGAAATCTATCTATCTATCTATCTATCTATCCTGACTGCTGAGCACAAATGTATATATATTATATATATTCATATAAAATGGTCATTCAACAAATAAGGGGAATTTTGCCCATGGAGTTAGCAAGAGGAAAGATTATTTATTGTTGCATCTTTTTCAAGGAAATTAATAATCATGGGTCTTTTTATATTCCAGAAGATTGTCAGGATCATTTTCTTAACTAAGTGCTGGGCTTGGAAGTATATATATATATATATATATATATATATATATATATATATATATACACAGTGTATCACAAAAGTGAGTACACCCCTCACATTTCTGCAGATATTTAAGTATATCTCTTCATGGGACAACACTGACAAGATGACACTTTGACACAATGAAAAGTAGTCTGTGTGCAGCTTATATAACAGAGTTAATTTATTTTCCCCTCAAAATAACTCAAAATATAGCCATTAAACCTAAACCCCTTTGCAGAAATGTGAGGGGTGTACTCACTTTTGTGATACACTGTATATATAAAATGGTCATTCGATAAATAAAGTGAATTTTGCCAATTGCCCAGTCGGCTGGGGCTGTAGAATACACTGACTGCCCCTCATGAGAGTCCTAGATATGAGAGTAAACAATCTGATGGTGAGGTTCCAGTGATGCTGGGGCTTCATTGCCATTGCTCCCAGGTCCACTCTGGCCTGGAGTGGTAGCACCTGATAGGGCCCTACTATGGGTTAAAAAGAACTAACTGCATACTTATGCTGAACTGAATTGTTTGAATTAGAACTGTTTGACTAAACTGAATAGCTTGAAATAGAAATATTTTTTGACAATTAAACTGCATTAACTGTTAAACTGTGTGCTTATGCTAAACTGAATTGTTGGAAAGGGAACTGTTTTTGACATTGAAACTGTACTTAAACAAAACTGAATTGTTTAATATAGAACTGTTTTGAAATTTAACTGTATGTAAACAAAATCTGTACTTATACTAAACTGAATTAGCTGAATTAGAACTATTTGAATAAGTTGAATAGCTTGAAATAGAAAT
The DNA here is from genome assembly GCA_963585895.1 of Sepioteuthis lessoniana. Classification (NCBI taxonomy): domain Eukaryota; kingdom Metazoa; phylum Mollusca; class Cephalopoda; order Myopsida; family Loliginidae; genus Sepioteuthis; species Sepioteuthis lessoniana. The sequence continues at coordinate 1,112,783 of CAUZXS010002319.1, forward strand.
GTTTTTGACAATTAAACTGTGTACTCATGCTAAACTGAATTGTTTCAAATAGAACTGATTATTTGTTTAAAATTGGATTTGGTGTTAGATAACCTACAAAGATTGATATGCCATAAAACCCAAACAACCAACCAACCAATTTTGCCAAAGGAATTGGCCATAGGAAGGTCAAGGAAACCAATAGTCATGGATCCTTTTATATCTCAGAACACTGTCAGCATGACTTTCTTTACTGACTGCTCCACCCAGAACTTTTTCTTTACTGGAGAGTAAGTGTTTCCCCTATATTGACTATCTTTGTCATTTGAACTCATTGTGTTAAACCTATAGTTTGCTAATTTGTAAACATTTTTTTAATTAAAGCATGCTTCTCTGAACACTTCACACATTTTTCTGTAAATTTTACATGGCTTGCATTTCTTAGCCACCAAAAAGTTGAAGAGAGACCTCTGTTCAAGCCTGGAGCACTCTATTTGATTTGCCACCATTTTGGATAGCCTCAAAACAAATATTTTTGTGAGATTAAAATAATTTTTGCAATAAACTAATTTCAAACAATGCTGAGTTTACATTTATGAAAAAGAATTCTGAAAAAAAAAATTATTTCATTTAAAAAAAAAATCATTTGTTTATTGAAAGATCCACTTATATGTATATATGTGGGTGTCTGTATATATGTGGGTGTCTGTATATGTGTACATGTGCAAGCATGTGTGTGTGTGTGCATGTGTGTATACATGTGTGTGTGTGCCTGCATGTGGGTACATGTGTGTGTGTGTGTGTGTGTGTGCACGTGTGTTTGTTTCTTTCAAGATTTTGCTTTTTATGGTTTTTAGCACAAAAAACTTGCTCGAGTTGTGAAGAATGGGCAGTGAAGATATTTTAAATGACCAGTTACTTTTTGAACAATCTCTTGATTTTCTTCTAATTCTTGCATTGACAATCACGAATTGTATACATTCAACATTTTGGAAAGTTTCTGCTTGTTGAAAACTTTCTAGTAATATGAATTAATTTTAACAGATTCCTGATCAAGTTTGAAGTAATTTTACCAAAGTTTTATCTCGGTTTCATTCATCGAATCATCCCTTAAATTTTCTTTAAATCATTACAATACATCATTTGAAAAGGTTCTACAAATGAATTTCATATATATTGGCCAGTCTCTGAGTCAATGTGAATGTGACAGTCTTTCAGTACCAAATCTCATTCAATACTTTTGTTGCTGCAGACTGAATAACCCCACTACAAAGTTGATGTTCACTTGTGAATAGTAGGTTCAATTTCTGTTTGGTCATCTAGTCATATAAAGGTGATGAAACTGTTTTATGAGATATTCAATATACCTAGATATTGCATTTCCGTTTTTGTTGCAATCTATCTATATATATATATCTGGTTTTTTTTTGTGACATGTATTTCTGTTTTTTTTTTAAATTTTAAATTATCTATATATCTATGTTATTTGTTGCTATCTATATATATACCTTTTTTATTATTATCAATATTTCCTGCCTTTTCTGTCGCTATCTATATATATCTGTCTTTTTTGCTACATATATTTCTGTTTTTTTATTTATTTATTATCTATGTATCTTTGTTATTTGTTACTATCTATAATTAACTTTTTTTTTATTATTCTCTATACTTCCCTGTCTTTTGTTGATATCTATACATATTATAGGTATTGATATGAATCAATAACATAAAAAATAACAGGACTTCTTCAGATCTAATGGATAAAATTATTGCTCTGTGATATCAGTTACATTGAGCTCTTTACCAGGAAAATTTAAATATTCATAGTTGAATGATTTTTTGTCCTGACGGAATTATTCCTGACTCCGATTAAACTGGACTGAATCATATATATATATATATATATATATATATATACTATATATATATATATATATATATAATTTTGCTAAATATATTTCTAACATTTTTTATCAATATATTTCTTACTTTTTGTTGCTAACTATGTATCTATGTGTTTTACTGCTATCATTAAATTTCTAATTTTTGCTATTCATATTTCTTTCTTTTTTGCTGTTATCAATATATTAGCCAAGTGGGTAGAGTGTTTGCCAGAGGTACAAGAGACCTGGGTTCAATCCCAGGTCGTTTCATACCAAAGACTTTAAAAATGGTACTTGATACCTCCTTGCTTAACACTCAGCAATATAAGGTACATATTGAGGGTAAAGTGGAGCAATCCAGGGAAAGGAGTAGCACCCTCCCCTACATCTTGGTGTAGTAGCTATTGAAAAGGAGCCTTCTGGTCACTCTTGACTACGGCTGCCAACTTTACTTACAATAGATTCCTATTTTTTTTTGTTGCTATTCTCTATATATTTGAATTTTCTTGCTCTTTGTATATCTCTGTGGCAATATATATTTCTTTCATTTGATGATCATTGCCTGTTCTATATGAAATTTTCAGTAACATTTTTGACCTCTTATGAATATCTTAACAGCTTCAATTTTACATTATTGTTATCTATATATTTCTTTCTTCTTGTTGTTATATTTATATATCTTCCCATTTGTAGTTATCTATATATATTTTCTTTTTTATTGTTAACTATACATATCATCCTTTTTGTTGCTATCTATATATGTCTCCCTTCTTGTTATATATATATCTCTTCCTTCTTCTTGTTATATATATATATCTTCCTTCTTCTTGTTATATATATATATCTTCCTTCTTCTTGTTATATATATATCTCTTCCTTCTTCTTGTTATATATATATATCTTCCTTCTTCTTGTTATATATATATATCTTCCTTCTTCTTGTTATATATATATATTTTCCTTCTTCTTGTTATATATATATATATCTCTTCCTTCTTCTTGTTATATATATATCTTCCTTCTTCTTGTTATATATATATATATATATATATATATATATATCTTCCTTCTTCTTGTTATATATATATATCTTCCTTCTTCTTGTTATATATATATCTCTTCCTTCTTCTTGTTATATATATATATATCTTTCTTCTTCTTGTTATATATATATATCTTCCTTCTTCTTGTTATATATATATCTCTTCCTTCTTCTTGTTATATATATATATCTTCCTTCTTCTTGTTATATATATATATATCTTCCTTCTTCTTGTTATATATATATATATATATCTTCCTTCTTCTTGTTATATATATATCTCTTCCTTCTTCTTGTTATATATATATCTCTTCCTTCTTCTTGTTATATATATATATCTTCCTTCTTCTTGTTATATATATATATATCTTCCTTCTTCTTGTTATATATATATATCTTTCTTCTTCTTGTTATTTATATATCTCTTCCTTCTTCTTGTTATATATATATAACAAGAAAAAGGAAGATACACACACACATACATATATATATATATATATATATATATATATATATATATATATATATATATTTATTTATTTATATATATATATATATATATATATATATATATATGTATGTATATATTACACAAGAATGCTGCGAGCAATATTGAACAAGTCATGGAGGCAGCAACCCACAAAGCAGCAGCTGTACGGCCACTTACCACCCATCATGAAAACTATCTAAGTTAGACGAACCAAACATGCAGGACACAGCTGGAGAAGTGGAGACGAAGTCATAAGTGATGTACTCCTGTGGACCCCTTCATATGGACAAGCAAAGGCAGGACAACCAGTTAGAACCTATATACAACAGCTCTGTGCCAATACAGAATGTAGCCTTGGAGACCTACCAGAAGTGATGGACAATAGAGAAGGGTGAGGGATATCCGTGCTGGTGGCGCAACATGATGATGATATATACAGGTGGTAGCTCTCTGAAACTAGTAGACAAGTTCACCTACCTAGGAAGCAGTATCTCATCAACCGAAAAAGACATTGACACGCGGCTAATGTAGGCATGGACAGCTATCGATAAGCTATTGGTCATATGGAAGTCAGACTTGACTGATAAAATGAAATGCAGTTTCTTCCAAGCAGCGATCATCTCGATACTGCTATATGGATGCTAGCAGTATTGAACAAATCCCGGAGGCAACACCCAACAAAGCACCAACTGTACGGCCACCTACCTCCCATCATGTAAACTATCAAAGTTAGACAAACCAGACATGTAGGACGCTGCTGGAGAAGCAGGGACGAGCTCATAAGTGATGTACTCTTATGGACCCTCACATATGGCCAAGCAAAAGCAGGACGACCAGCTCTGTGAGGATACAGGATGTAGCCCTGAGGACCTGCCAGAAGCGATGAACAATAGAGAGGAATGGCAAGAGAGGGTCAGGGATATCCGCGCTGGTGGCACGACATGATGATGATGATATATGTATATGTATATATATATATAAATCTTGAATAAATTCTTGCTGTTTTCCAATTGATGGCATTCCCAGAACTGTATGCATGTAGTTTCAGATGGTAACACATCTATATGGAAGTACTATAAGCAATTTTAAAATTCAGTGAATGTCATTTTGCTGAAGTGTAAACAGCTTTGTTTTTCATAGTGTTAAACATGTCAGATTTCATGCCAAAGAAAGTGTATTTGCAGGGAATTTTCCTGCACTACTTTATTCAAAAGAAATTTGCAGCTGAAGCACACAGAATACTTATTGAGACTTATAGCAACATACTCTGTCAGAAATGACACGTAGAGATTGGTTTAGAAGCTACAAAAATAATGATCTTGATGTTGAAGATAAAGAATGTTCTGACGCATTGAAAAAGCTTGAAGATAAAGAATTGGAAGAATTACTTCATGAAGACTCATGTCTGGCACAAGCTGAACTTGCAGAATCATTATGAGTTGATCGCATAACAGTTTCAAAATGTTTGAAGGTATTAGGAATGATTCAAAAGCAAGGACATTGGGTGCCATATGAGTTGACATTGAATGGTGTCTTGTCACTTGTGAGCAACTGCTTCAGTGGCAGAAAAGGAAAGGTTTTTTGTATCGTATTGTGACTGGTGATGAAAAGTGGATACACTATGATAACCCTGAGCATAGAAGATCATGCATGAACATTGGCGGCAAAACTGAATATCCATGGTCAGAGCTTCTGCTCTGCATTTGGTGGGTGTAGTTTATCATGAGCTGCTCAAACTGACTGAAAGCATCCCAGGAGATCACTAACAACTACAGTTGATGCATTTGAGCCTAGCATTAAAGAAAAAAACAGCTACTATATGTGTTGCATATTTACCCTTGACAGAGATATCTCTGAACAGGATGCATCTGTGTAAATAAGCAAAAGCAGTCATGTGGTTGAACAGAAATGGTGGGCATTATGAAATGATATATGTAGAGTCTGGTAGTGTAAGTCTTGAGTCAAACCCAGCTTGTGAGCAGAAGAGAACGAGCAGTCATGGAGAGTGCCCTGCAAGGCAAGGGTCCACAGTAGGCCTTTATTTGAGTACCCCTTGGCTGAGAAACAGAAGAAGTTGCTAAGTGGGGCCTTGAAGATAACACAGAATGGTATGGTCAAGAGAAGAAGTTAGCGGTCAATATAGAAATCTGTCTTTGCCTTCCTGTCACTGTCTCTCACAAACCTACAAAAAATTTCACCCCTTTCAAGAATAAAGTGTGAGAGGTATATTTTTATTGACCAAGTGTTGTGATTTTCCCCCTCCTCATGGAGTACACAACCAATGAGCAAAGACATGACAAAGTGATTTTGCAACATGACAACACTAGGCCACATGTTGCAAAATGGGTGAAAACCTACTCGGAAACTTTTAAATGTGAAGTCCTACCCAAACCACCATTATTCACTAGAAAATTGCCCTATCCGATTATCACTTGTTCCGATTGATGGTAGCATTTTCATTCTTATGAAGATGCCAAAAAATAGGTTGACTTGTGGTTAACCTCAAAAGACATATGATTTTTCCGACATGGAATTAGAATACTATTAGGAAGTTGGGAAAAATAGTGGTTAGTCATGGACAATACTTTCAGTGACATGTTTCTTACTAATTTTGAAAATAAAACATTACTTATCATGAAAAATCAGTGAGAACTTATTCAAAGTGGGAGGTGCCCATGGTATAATGGTTATCGTCATAGGAAATGGACACAGCGACACAAGTTCAAATCCTGGACGAGACTGATAGCATTTCACATAGCACTAATACCCTTGGGAAATGGTATGAATCCAATTATTCTCCCTCCAGCTATGGGTAAATAGTAGGCAGACTGGGTTCTTCAGCCTTGGTGAGGCAACTAGTCTAGGAGAAGGAAAACTCTGAATTCAAACCTGTTAAACTCTGCTTAAAAAAAATTGACCTTGTGTCATATCCTGCCTGAGCGGAGGGGTTGGTAAATATGGAGAATTTATTCAAAGTCCTAATATATATATATATATATATATTAATAAGAAGTACAGTCAAAAAAATAGAAAAAGAAAAATTATATGGTTTAACCCCCGCCTAGCAAGTATAAATGTAGGTAAATATTTTTTTGAAATTGATAGATAAGTACTTTAAACATAATAATATACTACATAAGATATTTAATAGAAAAACATTAAAAATTCGTTACTCCTGCACGAAAAATATTTTTCAAATAATCAATAATCATAATAAAGAGATAATTAAGGAATTTCATGACCGAACGAATAATAATAAGGGATTAGGGATTCCTTGACGAAATGAAATCTAGATATGCTAATGATAAATTTTCTTTCTCCCATGAACATCTGAAAAACCAAACAGCATTTTTAGAGTTTTGAAAAATAAAGGTTTGACCCTTGAGATTCAATGGTCCATATTGAAAAAGTCAAATACTCCAAAATGCTTTGATAATAGATGTAATCTGTGCCAAGAAGAAAAAATAAAATAATAATGATATACCCAGACCCTGAAAAATTATTAAATCAGCAATGTGAATTAATAGCTAGATGTAGACATAGGAATAAATTTAAACTATAGACAAATTATCATAGATAATGTTTAATTAACCATAACATAGGATTAATTGAGATTTGAGGTGAAAGGAATAAAATAAAATAAAATAAAATAAAAGATGAGAAAATACCATGTGATGTATATGTACTTTTCAATGGAAGGGTAACTGAATTAATAGGCACAAATATAAATTTTGAATTAAAATTATAATTTTGAATTAAATTTAAGATAAGTATAACTGTATCCTTACATAAGGTTATTAAGGAATGTTGTACTTCCCTAAATTTTATAAATCTGGAGTTTTAAGTTGAAATGTATTTAGAATTTAAAAATTTAAAAAATTTAATTTACTGTTATTCAAACCGGTGATAAAATAAAACTGGAAATGGGCGAAATGGGGAGGAAACTCATCACCCCCTCTTCTACCCCCTCCCACCCTTCCTTCCTGTGTCTATTCTGAATGTAAATATTTTATCCATTAGATCTGAAGAAGTCCTGTTATTTTTGTTGTTATTGATTCATATCAATACCCATAACAGGATGGAAATAAATTTATAATCCTAATTTGACTGGTTTTTGTTTTTCTTAAAGAAATATATATAATATATATATATATATATTTTCTAATTTTCATCATACAATGTGTGAAAGCATGTGCAATACCCTGCCCTCATCAGCTGCCAACCAGGGGTGATAACACACACACACACACACACACACACACACACACACACACACATATATATATATATATATATATATATAAATGTTGAATGTTTAGACATTTATTTTTGTAGCAGTAAATTTTTCCTCTGTTAAATTTGAAGTATGATGAAACAAGACATTCCTTTACATGCTAAAATTAAGTTGATACTTATTGTTACTTGAATTTGAAGGGTTACTTTTATGTAGGAGAAATAGGTTTGTTGTTTTTCATGTCTGCTTGTGAATGTTTAAAAGTTATTTTAATTCATTTTCTTGTTTGATCTGAAGAAGTCCTGTTAATTTTTTAGACCATTGATTTATATCAATGATTTTTAACAGGATTGAAATAAGATTTATTATCTTAATGTGACCAGTTGTTAGTTTTTTTTTAAAGAGAATATATATATATATATATATATATATATATATATATATATATATATAATCTTTTTCTTTTTATCTGTCTATCTATATATATATATTCTTTTTTGTTGTTATCTATCTCTTTTTATTACAATGTATATATCTCTTTCCTTTTGTAATTTTCTATATATCTCTTCCCTTTTGCTGTCATCTGTATATCTTTCTTTTTCTTGTTATCTATATATCTTTCTTTTTGATTTTATCTCTATATCTCTTCTTTTTTCTTGATATCTATATATCCCTTTTTTTTAAATTTTATTTATATATCTTAAACTTTTTGCTCTTATCTATCCCAGCTTATTCAATTTTTTTTATCTATTAGCTCAGATCCATTTTAGACTTTTCATATTTATAACAATCTGCAAATAAAGTATTATCAAAATAAAAAAGTTTAAAATTACAACTGTGAACAAATACATATGAGGTGGACCAACAAGTCTGTAGCCTGACATGCAATTATTAATTGAATCTTGATCTGAAATTTTTCCAGTATAATGTCTGATCTATGCATTTTATAGTCACCAATGAATTACATGTGTTACCAAGATTTTGTTGGAAAGTATATATTTGGTGTGTAATATAAATACTTTTTCATCTTCAGACTAGAGCCATTTTTATATACCTTCCCACACACACAGATATATGAATTTCTGCAAGTATGTATATATTATTAGATGAAAGACTTACTCATGTACTTATGTATATATGCATAGATATGCTAATTCTATTTTCAATCAATCTCAGTGTGTAGTCATTTACTAAGCTTAAGATGGTTTGGCACAAGGCCAGAAGTATGGGATACCCAGTGAAAACTGAACTCACTATTAAGGGTCTGTTAGTCTAGCTCACTATTGCACTCTACAAGGTAAACATATCTAAGTTTGTTCATATATTTCATTCCAGTTTATTCATATCTATCTATCTATCTATCTATCTATCTATCTATCTATCTATCTATCTATCTATCTGCTTCAGTCTTTTATATCTATCTATCTATCTATCTATCTATCTATCTATCTATCTATCTATCTATCTGCCTCAGTCTTTTCTATCTATCTATCTATCTATCTATCTATCTATCTATCTATCTATCTATCTCAGTTTATATCTCATTCTATTAGTATGTTTCTATTCATACTTGTCACCTATTTTGATATGTCACTCTATTCATATTCTATTAAGAGAATTCAGGTATAATTAATGGGATCAGAATGTATAATGTTCAAGTGTTTGACCTTTTTTTACAATTCTTTTTCAAACTGTATTTAAACATAGATTATCTTAATCTCAGTCTATTCGTATCAATTCATCCTAATGTCTATGTATTTGTCACAGTTTGAATATCTATCTATCTATCTATCTATCTATCTATCTATCTATCTATCTATCTATCTATCTATCTATCTATCTTTGTTTTTGCATACATACACTTTATCAGATACCCATTTTTCACAGTCCTCTAAAATATATGCATCTGATTACATTTCCTCACCCAAACTCTACTTCACCCCATTCATTTCTTTATTTCATATCAACTCAGTTTAATGCCAGGGCTTCAGTAAATGTGTTGGTGTTTATTTGCAAGTAGAACAGGAAAAGTACTCTTTATCTTGAAAATATAACGGATACTTCACACTGGCTATGATATGTAACTGTTGCACAAGTGACCAACAGAAACTGGTTATCACCTCTTCTCCTCCTCCTCCTCCTCCTCCTCCTCCTCCTCCTCCTCCTCCTCATCATCATCATTCCCAAATGGACTTCTTTCACCTTTCAATATTTACTCTTACTTTGTCCTTCAACATTTTCTCTATTTTTCCCTCTCTGCTCTTTTAATAACATAATTTATTTGGTTGGCTTTCTTCCCAGAATCTGGTCAAGATTTAACTACAAATTATTTTTACACTATATGACTGTGTATCATGAGTATCTCATGTTATACCTAATCTTATATATTTTTTCATAACTGCTGATGGTTGATGTTTGGGATCAGATAAAAGTCAAAATCTTTAATGTTTATTTTCAGGGTATTATTTACCCAATCTGTAGGACAGACTGGGTTCTTCAGCCTTGGTGAGGCAACTAGTCTAGGAGAAGGAAAACTCTGAATTCAAACCTTTTAAACTCTGCTTAAAAATTGACCTTGTGTCATATCCTACCCAAGTGGAGGGGTTGGGTAAATAGGATTATTTACCCAATTCCTTGGCCATGAATTCTCAAATGTCTGGATAGACAAATGCTATTGAAAATGATACAAATGAATTCTGAATTTCTATTATTAATTTTGTGATTGCCCAAAGCATTATGCATGAATTAAGATTTTTTTAAAGATTTAAATAAAATAGAAGGAGAGAAATATTTCATATTGAATAAAAACAAATTTGAGTGTCTATTTACCCAAACTCTTTACTATGAACATGATGTGATGCAAAGACAACTGTTTTTAGTGGCCTAGTGAGTAAAGTGTTTGCCAATGGTCCAGGAGACTGGGGTTTGATCCCAGGTCAAGTCATACCAAAGACTTAAAAAATGGTAGTTGATACCACCTTGCTTAACACTCAGCATTATAAGGTACAGATCAAGGTTAAAGTGAAGCAAGTCAGGGAATGGAGTAGCACCCTCCTCAACACTTCGGTGTTGTAGCTATTGAAAAGGGAGCCTTTGGGTCACCCTTGACTACAATTGCCCGCTTTACTTTACTTACGCCTGTTTTAAAATCAGAGTTTTCCTACTCCTAGATTGGTTGCTATACCAAGGCTAGAGAGCTCAGTTGACGCTACATTTTCAAAATATGGGATCTTTCTCCTTTGAAGACTGACTCAACATAATCTTTTTACTAATCAGGCATCTAGAGGGAATAATACTATTGAAAAGGGAGCCTTTGGGTCACCCTTGACTACGATTGCCAACTTTATTTTACTTACACCTGTTTTAAAATCAGAGTTTTCCTACTCCTAGATTGGTTGCCATACCAAGGCAAGAGAGAGCTCAGTTGACTCTACATTTTCAAAATATGGGATCTTTCTCCTTTGAAGACTGACTCAACATAATCTTTTTAATATTCAGGCATCTAGAGGGAATAATACTAATGTCTGCAGTTATCTATTTTAAAGTGTATATGTTATCTTATGGTTTATAATAGATTCATTAATATTATTCCCTCTAGATGCCTGTATTTTTGTGTCCATTAAGAAATAAGCATTATATATAACACATATAATATAAACATGTAATATTCTTTGATAATTGCTTACTTTTAACACATCAGTTATAAAACAAGTGACGGGGAATGTGAAAGAGTTATTTAAACTGGATGTCAGTTCATTGGATTTAAACTAATCATATTTATACATAAAACCAACCTCTTGATCAACTTAATTGCATACAGATTATAAATGTACTTTTGTGTGTGCATTTGTGTATATGTGCTTTTTAGGAAATTATGTTCATATAAAAAAAAAAAAACACTATCACTACCACCACTTTGAATTCAAACCTGTTAAAATCCACTTAAAAACTGACCTTGTGTCACATCCAACTTTTGGCAGATGATTTGGCTAAATATATACATATCCATGTGTATTTATGTGTGTGTGTGTGTTTATGTATGTATATGTCTGTGTGTGTGTATGTGTGTGTGCACATATGTGTGAATGTATGAGTGTGTATATGTGTGTTTGTGTGTGTGTATTTGTATGTGTCTGGGAATATGAGTGTGTGTGTATATATGTGAGTGTATTTGTATATGTGTGTGTGTGTGCCTGTTTGTCTGTCTGTCTGTCTGTGTATGTACATGAGTGTGTGTGTGTGTGTGTGTGTGTGTGTGTGTGTGTGTGTGTGTGTGTGTGTGTGTTTGCATTTATATAAATGTGTGTCTGTGAATGCATGTATGTGTGTTTGTCTCTGTGTATGTATGTATATATGTGTATGTGTGTATATGTGTGTGTGTGTGTGTGTGTGTGTGTGTGTGTGTGTGTGTGTGTGTGTGTGTGTGTCTGTAAATATATATACATAAAGAATGCCAAGCAAAATACAAACATGAATTCAAAAGCAGACATATAATGGATCGCACAAAAATTCTTGGCCCAACCAAGAAGAGGATAACTTTTTTCTGTTCATTTTTGTAATAATTTTCATTGAATTTTTGTGGGGGAGGATTAATGAAACTTGATTATCCCCCATCACTGTGTAAAACCGCTGATCAAAAAGACTCCACTTGGACTTAAATTGGCTTTTGATCATGAAAAATCCATGGACAATTTTTTTTCTTGTCAGTTTGAAGAGAAAGGTTGTGAATAATATTGACTTCAATTCTCAATATCATTCAGATAGAAAGAAGAACTAGAAATTGTGTTCAGGCAATTATTATTTGATGAAGTACTGAAAAGTTCTTAGCTCAATCAAAAAGAATAACGTTTTTTTGACAAAAAAATAATTAATTTTTTGTGAAGGGTTAAAGAAACTAATGCCTCGTGTTTTTTGAAAATTTGAATGAATATATAATAATATATTTATACAATATGAATATATAATGATATATACATGATATGAATATATAATAATATATATATAATATGAATATATAATAATATATATATGTATATAATATGAATATATAATATAACATATAATAAAGCAGAATACTTCATAGCTCTTGGTTATCTTCTTGGTTTGGCCAAGAACTTTTTAGCACTCTTTCTTAACAAAACTAGAATCTTCCCAGTCATATGATGATATGTGGGAGGCACTGAATTCAAAACCTGAATGAGGTTGTTAGCATTTCATTTAGCACTAATAATGCAGTTTCTTCCAAGCAGTGATCATGTTGATACTGCTATATGGATGCACTACGTGCATGCTAACTAAACGGCTGGAGAAAAAGCTTGATGACTACTACACAAGAATGCTGTGAGCAATACTGACCAAGTCCTGGAGGCAACACCCCACAAAGCAGCTGCCATACGGCCACCTACCACCCATTGTGTAAACTATCAAAGTTAGACGAACCAGACATGCTGGACACTGCTAGAGAAGTAGGGACGAGCTCATAAATGATGTACTCCTATGGACCCCTTCACATGGCTGAGCAAAAGCAGGGTGACCAACTCAAACTTACATACAGCAGCTCTGTGAGGATATGGGGTGTAGCCCTGAGGACCTGCCAGAAGTGATGAACGATAGGGAGGAGTGGCGAGAGAGGGTCAGAGATATCCGTGCTGATGACATGACATGATGATGATGATGTATTCAACTATTCTCTTTTAGCTATGGGTAAAATAGTAGGGCAGACTGGCTTTTTAACCTTGGTATGGCAGCCAATCTTGAAAGAAAACACTGAATTCAAACTAGTGGTATTTCTCTAAAAGAATTGACCTTGTGTTAAAGGTATTGTGTTAGTACAGTGTTTATTCTAAGGCTAACAGCAACAAATAAATGAATTAATACTTCACTTAATTCTAACAATTTATTAACCAGCACGTGAAACAATTAATCACAATATACAGTCCTCCCTGTGTATAAAGTTGAGTTTAAGGGACTTACCGGCACACTGAAGAAGATATCTAGTATCTTAGGGTAGTTTTTCTGAGAGCTTTTAATGTCCCCGCCTCGTGGAACATCTGGTGGAATCTGTCTAACTGGATTTTTGGATTTTTGCGCCAAGATTTCTGGGCTCATCACGTAATTAGTATATCCTATCACAGAGAACCTCTCCCTCACTCCCTCCATACACAGGAATTACCATTTTACTTTCCCAACAGAAGGTTTGAGTAAATACATACATGATGATGAGTTTTAATGTTGAGAATATACTTTTGCTGTTGTGGGTAATACCTTTTTTTTCTCCATTTTTGGTCAGCCATACAATAGGTGTCTCATGAAATGCTTTTAAAATTTTGTGTATTGAAAAGAGAATAGTATACAAAGCAAAAAAATAAACTTCTTTTATGAAGTCACTTTTCCATATGCATAAATAATGAAAGACCACATAAGTTTACAAACATTTCATGAGATATCTGAAGCTTAGTAAATGATTGCCATTGATGTTGATAGTAAATGAACCACACAGGTGATTTGTTTTTGGTGGTGAAGGCTTGTGTAGAATCAGCTAAATTTTTTGAACGAGCTGGTAACTGAAGAAAGACAGCCCAGTCAGCTGGGGTAGTAGAATATGCCAACTGCATTTCTGTAAG
>CAUZXS010002319.1:1132033-1239199 GCA_963585895.1 Sepioteuthis lessoniana
CTGATCTGATTGTTGTTTCCAGATAATTATATTCTAAATGCTTTGGTAACACTTTACTTTAAAAAAATGAAAGTGACTTACATTATTGAATGTAATTTAAAATGAAATATACATTCAGAATAACCAAAATTTAACAAAAAGGTACATGAGTTAGGTTTAGTATTTTATTAATATTTAAAATTGTTTATAGCTAATTAAGCATTTTTAAAATAATTTTTTTAACCTAGACATTTTACCAAGATACATAAAAAATTAAAATTCTTTAATAAATATCCTATTTATTAAAATTTTGTTTATAGCTAATTAAACTTTTTTAAATAATTTTTTTTAACTAAAAGATATTTTACCAAGAAACATGAAAAATTAAAATTCTTTAATAAATAGGATATTTATTAAGATTTTATTTGAAATAGATTAAATTTATTAGAGTATTACACACAAATAAGGCAATACTGTCATCATGATAATTTAAAAAAAAAAAAAAAATTTAGTTGGAAAACATTCAGAATATTTATAAAACACAGAACAAACATGAATTATATCACATAACTATGGATAAATATACATTGCATTAGACTTAATTTCATTTTAAACTACCAGAAATATCTAATGTTACTCATGTCAACATGTATTGTATCAAAATAACACTATACAGTAATGTTACAAATTTGGCTCATGTTACAAATAGGATTACCATGTGTTCTTATTGTTGCAAGAATTATAACCATTTTGTTTGTTTACATACTTGTTCAGTTCCAAACTTCAAGATAAACAATATTCTAGGTTTTGTCTTCTGGTCCAGGATAAAGAAGCTATTAAGGTTCCTCACTTATTCTAATTATTTCAACAGACTAAAAATCTTGAATGTAAATAACATATAGCTTGATAATTAGGTGATTGGCTAAAACTGAATTTGAATTGAAAATTAAAAGAAAATACCAGAAAACATATACAAGAAAGTGCTAAAAGTTGTCTGCCTAATCAATAAGTAATGTTATCATATATATATATTTATCCTGTAGTTCAACATACATGGCTTTTCATTTTTCAAGCTTCTATTATACTTTCTCCACAAAATTCAATAAAATTAAAAAGAAAATCATTCCTTCTTAGTTGAGTTGAAAAATTTTCGGTACCCCTCATGAGCAAATATGTATTTCTTGTAAAACACTATAGTAAAATAAGTTGTAAAATAAGGACCAATTAAAATTGATTCAAACAAAGATAAAACATAGGTGACTTTTGACTGACACTTCTTCAAAGAAATAAATCATCAGTAAAATAAAGAGAATGAGGTTTTAAAAGAAAAGTATCTTCTATTAAAATCATAACGATTAAAATTATAACTATTAAAATCATCTATTAAAATTATGGGGAGAGAAAAAAAATCCATTATACTAAAATCAAGTAAATGTCTCTGAATATTTCTGATTTATGTTTGAGCTCTCTCTCTATATATATACAAAGCAGGATGTTGTGTATTAATTACAACAGTTTCCAAAAATTTAAGGTAGAGCTAAGTCAAAGCCATATATATATATATATATATATATATATATATATATATATATATATATATATATGTATGTATGTATGTTTGATTAAATGATAAAAACACATTTTGTCAACATAGTTTTAGTAAGATCCTTTCAAGTTTCCTGATAAGTGTCTCAGTATTTAGGGTGTTTGTTTTTCCTTTATTGTCGTTAATTCATCTTTTTACAAGATTACAGCGTACAGTATCATAGTGAGCTGCAGGATCATGTATTTCAAAATATCTGTTGTTTGGCAGCAGTATTTCATTTAAGTATGTTTGATTAAGTAACAAAATTATATAGAAAAAAATGTATCGTTATTATTTAATCAAACATGCTTAAATGAAAGACTGCTGCCCAACCACACACACACACACACACACACACACAAACACACACACACACACATATATATATATGTGTGTGTTGCTTAGTCTCACTTTGGTGATATAAACAAGCCTCACTTTGGTGCTAAAACGAAAACGAAAATAAAACAATAGTTTACTTTAAATATTAAACAGTTTTAATTATGAAATACAAATACATATACACTCTACCTTGATAATGGTTCAGATATGAACCAAAAGTACTCAGCTAACCAAAAATAGCTCTTTTAGAGAAATCATTAACGTCTTTCAAGATGGTAACATCAAAAGAAGTATCAGGATGCTTAAAAGAAAAAAGAAAAAACTTCAAAATATTAAAGATTCAATTTTATTTAATCAAATATATTTGTATATATATATATATATATATATATATATATATATATATATATATATATATATATATTATCATTTCTTGTATTCCAAGTTCTTCATATATATACGAGGGGCATACGATAAGTTTCCAGACTTTTTTCGTATGGGCACTTTTATTGATAGTATACAAATGACACTGTAGTCCCCTTCAAAGTAATCTCCTTAGCCTGCAATGCACCTGTTGTACTGTTCCAACAACTTCTGGAAGGTCCCATGGAAGTCCTCTTGTGTGAACGTGTCAATGACCTTCATCACAGCCTCTTTCATCTCCTCAATTGTCTCATAACCACAGCCTCTGAGCTTAGGGAATAACCAAAAGTCACAGGGAGCAAGGTCTGGACTATAGGGAGGATGAGGAACTGTCTTAATGCCCATCTTGGTCAAATAGTCTGTGACAAGGATGGAGTTGTGGACTGGTGCATTGTTCTGCTGGAAATGCCACTGACTCGATTTGAGAAGTGCTGGCCTCTTCCGACGCAATCTCTTCCTGAACTTCCTTAAAACTTCAACATACTAACCTAACCCTAACCCTAACCGTTTGGCCAATCAACTCTGGTGTATTGACTTCCTTACTCTTCCCACACCTCTCATCATTCCTCACAGACTCCCTGGCTTCCTTGAATCTCTTATGCCACTCAAAAACTGATGCTTGATTCATGCATGATGGTCAAAAAGCAGTCTGAAGCATTCCATATGTTTCTGTTGCATTTTTTCCAAGTTTAAAACAGAATTTTATTGCATATCGTTCTTCTAAAGTGTCGGATTGAATTTTTGAAATTCAGCAGCTATGACAATCAGGCTTTAGTAGGGTATATTCCAATTGCTGCTGTAACTGTTCATTTGAACCTGAAATCATAAAAATTGGTCAGTCATCTTATAAAATGTATAGCAATGACATACTGAATTTTCAAGAGTTTATGACAATTTTAAATGCCCATATGAAAAAAGTCTGGAAACTTATCGTATGCACCTCATATATATATATATATATATATATTATCATTTCTTGTATTCCAAGTTCTTCATAACATTGTTAGCTGGTGGTATTTCATGTGAGTTTTAGTGACAGCATGTTTCCTCATGTCTTCAGTAGCCTAGGTGGCTGGGGCTGTAGAATACACCAACTGCATCTCTGCAGAAGGGTAAGACTCCCCCAATAAGAGTCTTGTGGCCAAGTTGGCTGGGGCTGTAGAATACACTGACTGCATCTCTGCAGAGGGTTAAGAACCTTCCACCGAGTGTCCTGGATATGATATGAAACCATTTGATGGTAAGGCTCCAGCCTTGGAGATTTGGGGGAATATGGAGTACCCCTTCATGGCTTTTGGTCTCTGGTTCACTTTGAACCTGATAGGGTCCTATCATAGATAGGACCCTATCAGGTTCAAATAGAACAAACTGTGCAAACAAATGACTGATGTTAAATTGTGACTGTTATATAGCAATACTTGAAACCATTTAACAGTATGCAAAGAAGAGTTCAGGGTCATTTAAGAATGTTATTTAAAAAATGTGTTTAGAAATCAAATATTTTATATATATATATATATATATATATAGAAAATAGAGAATACTTAGTCCAGTTAAACCGGAGTTGGGAGTAATTCCATCAGGACAAGAAATTATTCGTGAATGAATATTTAAATTATTTAGTAAATTTATTTAGTAAATTTATTTAGTAAATAAATTTACTACATTGCCAACCGAAAATTTAAATTTAAAACGGAAGTGGGCTTAATGAAGAGATAACTCTTCACCCCTCTTCTATCCCCTCCCACTCTTCTATCCCCTCCCACTCTTACGTGTCTACTCTAGTTTTTTTATCTAAAAGATCTGATGAAGTCCTGTTAATTTTTTTTCGTGTTTTTGAAAATTTCAAAAATGCGTAACAGGATGGAAATAAATTTATAATCCTTTGTGATTGGTTTCGTTGTTTTTTCTTAAAGAAAATATATATACATATATATATATATATATATATATATATATATATATATATAAAGAGGATTTGGCATTAAATAACCTACAATGGTTGATATGCCATAAAATCATAACCCAACCAAATCCTATATATTTAATATATATGTATATAGAGGATTTGGCATTAAATAACCTGCAACGGTTGATATGCCATAAAATCCAACCAAACCAAATCCTATATATTTAATATATATGTATAAAGAGGATTTGGCATTGAATAACCTACAATGGTTGATATGCCATAAATATCAACCAAACCAAGTCATATATATTTGATATATATGTATAAAGAGGATTTGGCATTGAATAACCTACAATGGTTGATATACAATAAACCCAACCAAACCAAATCCTATATATTTAATATATATGTAGAAAGAGGATTTGGTGTTAAATAATCTACAATGGTTGATATGCCATAAAAATCAACCAAACCAAGTCATATATATTTGATATATATGTATAAAGAGGATTTGGCATTGAATAACCTAAAAGAGTTGATATGCCATAAAACCAAACAAAACCAAACCAATCAGGTCTCCAGGATTTTTCTGAGTATTCTAGTAGATCTTAACAATGTTGTGGTCCAGTTAGTCACAATTCTTCCTCTGATTTCTAGTTCCTCAAGTCTTTTTACTTGGCCTTTGAGGATCATACCAAGCATGCCAACTAAATTTATTATCACCATCACCCTTATGTTCCACAGTTTTTTCAGTCCTCTGGCAAGGTCCAAGTATTTATCTATCTTTTCACTTTCTTTTATTTTTCACTTTGTGGTCTGCCAGGACAGCAAAATCCACTGGACTGCAATTTCTTTTTTCTTGTTAATTAATACTAGGTCTGGTCTCCAAGTCAGGATTAGGTTTTCTTTTATACCTCAAAATCCCAGAGAATTTTATTTGAGGATCTTTAAGGAATGTGGGGTACCTCATCATTGAATTTACTCCCAGATTCACTCTGGCCCAGAGTGTTAGTATATGTTGGAGGTGCTCATGGTATGATGGTTAATGGTATGGTGACTGGTCTAGGAGAGATAGACACGGCGGCTCAAGTTTAAATCCTGGACAAGGCTGTTTGCATTTCACATAATGCTAATACCCTTGGAAAAGGTATGAATCCCACTATTCTCCTAACAGCTGTGAGTTAATTGCATGGCAGACAGGGCTTTTTAACTTTGCTATGGCAACTAGTCTAGGAGAAGCAAAACTCTGAATTCAAACCTGTTAAATTTCACATAAAAATAGACCTTGTATCACATCCTTCTAGCATGGAAGGGTTAGTAAATATATATGTGTTAGGGTCCTGTTTATGTTTCAAATAGAACTATTCAATCATTTACTATACTTGAAACAATTTAACTTTGTACAGACAAATGATTAATATCAAATAGATTTATTAGTATTAGATAACAATACTTGAAACCATTTAATTTAACCATTAATTGCAAATGGATGAATAATGTTGAACAGAATTATCAACGTTAGATAAAAATAAATTAAACCATTTAGTGTCCTGGGTATAACACTAAACTGCATTTAATGGTGAGGCTTCAGTCTTAGAGTTTGCGGAACGTGGAGTAACCCTTCATTGCCAATCCTCCCAGGTCCACTCTGAACTGTTTGGGTCCCATCTATGGGTCAAATAGAGCTGTTCAATTTTTAGTATGGATTATGATAATAATAATAATTATTATAATTATTAATTGTTTAAATACATAGAACTGTATAAAAGTTTTTCATATTAGATTGGAATATTCGATAAAAAGAATTATTTAAGTCAAATAGCAATACTTCAAATCATATAACTGTGTACAATCAAATGATTGATATTATTAACTGTGTGTAAACAAATGATTAATATTAAATTAGATAGGAATACTGGATTAACAGAATTACTAATGTTAAATAGCAATACTTGAAACCATATAACAGTGTGCAAACAAATGATTAATATTAGAATTATTAGTTTTGTTAATATATAATAATGATATTGGCGACCCTAGTCGAGGGCAACCTTTTCAATAGCTACTACACCGAGGTGTAGGAGAGGGTGCTACTCCTTTCCCGGGATTGCTTCACTTTACCCTTGATACGTACCTTATATTGCTGAGTGTTAAGCAAGGCAGTATCAAGCACCATTTTTAAAGTCTTTGGTATGACGTGACCTGGGATTGAACCCAGGTCTTCCAGACCATTGGTGAACACTCTACACACTAGGCCAATGATCCAGTAACTTAATAATATATAAATATATAAAAATATATAAATATATAAAACTATTTAATTATGAGCAAATAAGCTCTAACTTATTAAAAAAAAAGGTACCTACAAACTCTTTGCTTACAAATCATATGTACATGATATATATATATATATATATATATATATATATATATATATATAATCCGAGGAAAAAATCCAAGGGGTAGGAGTATCCAACTTGAGTGCTCAATGCCAATGTCTAATACATGAAAACTCATATGCAGAGCCAAATATTTTTTATATAAAAAGAAAAAGAAAATATTCAATTCTTTGGTGTCATTATAAATTTATTTCAGGTCTATGATGACCCTCTTCAGATGTTGAATGAAGAGCAATTCTGGGAATGGAGTAGCACCCTCCCCTGCCTCTCAGTGTAGTAGCTATTGGAAAAAGAGCCTTGGGGTTGCCCTTGACCATGGTTGTCCAACTTACTTATATCTATCTAATCTATATATAAACAGAAGTTGGCATTAAATAACCCTCAAGGGTTGATATGCCATTTAAATCAAATAACCTCACCTCACTTACTAGGATGGTTAGTGAAATGGAAAGCTGGTGGTTGTACAACTGCTGTTTTGTGGGGGGCTTCATTCAGAATTTGGTCCAAACACCATGTAGCATTCTTATATTGTTCCTATCTAGCTTTTTCTCGAAGTGTTTTATAAGAGCTCAAATAATGCAGCCATATAGTAATACTAACACAACCATAGTTTTGAAGAAATCCCATTTTATTTCAGTTATGGGAATCAAGAGTATATTTGTAGCTGATTTTTTTTATGAAAATCTAAAGTTTTAATTTTCCATATGATTGACAACCTGTTGAACTGTTTCATTAATTTCAGAGGCTTGCCATTAAATATGGAGGTTGCTCTCCATATGAACAAAAAAAAAAAAAAACTGAGTGAAAATTTCTCCTTTCATTTGTATTGTTGTGTTCTAGTATAAATGCTAATTGATTTGACCCAGTCAGCTGAGGCTGTAGAATACACCAGCTGCATCTCTGCAGAGGTATAAAAGTAAGTAAAGTTGGCGACCTTAGTCGAGGGTGACCCAAAGACTCCCTTTTCAATAGCTCCATTCCCAGGATTACTCAACTTTACCCTTGATTCTCACCTTATAGTGGTGAGTGCTTAGCAAGATGGCATCAAGTACCATTTTTTGAGTCTTTGGTATGACTCGATCTGGGATTGAACCTCGGTCTCCCGGATCATTGGCGAACACACTGCTCATTAGGTCAATGGCCTGACTCTCCATACAAGTGTCCTGGATATGTCACAAAACAACCTGATAGTGAGGCTCCAGTAATGCTGGAGTTTTGGGGAATGATATGTACCCCTTCATTGCAATCACTCCCAGTTCCACTCTGGCCCAGAGTGGTAGAACCTGATAGGGTCCTATTTATGCGTCAAATAGGACTGTTTGTCATTTAAACTGATTGCAAAGAAATGACTTATGTTAAATTGAATTGCTAGAAATATAACTGTTTGAACATTTAACTGTGTGTAAACAAATGACTTATGTTTAATTGAATTGTTAGTGATACGTTACAATACTTGGAACAATTTAACTTTGTTGACTTGTGTTTACAAATCAAATATCTACTATATATGAATAAACTGGGTTTGACATTTAATTACCTACAATGGTTTGTATACCATAAAACCAAACCAAACCAAACCAAACTAAATCAAATCAAACCAAAACTATATACTTAATGCATATGTATAAACAGTATTTAGCATTAAATAACCTACAATGGTTGATATGCTATAAAACCCAAACAAACCAAATCATATATATTTAATATATATGTATAAAATGGATTTGGCATTAAATAACCAACAATGGTTGATATGCCATAAACCAAACCAAACCAAACCAAACCAACTAATTGATTGGAGAGGTAGAATGCAATGAACAAGTAAGATCAGTAAAATTTGCAGCAACCTTTGGTGATGCATGATGTCAAATGCATTGCTATGCTTTGCGTACATATACTCTACTCTTTAACACTGGCAGGATGTGACACAAAATCTATTTTTAAGTAGAGTACAGTTGGTTTGAATTCAGAGTTTTTCTTCTCCTGGACTGGTTACTCTACTAAAGTTAAAGAATCCAGTCTGGAGGAAGAAAAGAAAGACTCAACCCTCTCAAAGAACAATAGTTGGAGGTGAAACTCAAATTGCTTCACTCAGGATTTGAATTCACCTTATTAAGTCCATTTCCAACAATAATGATACTTATCATATGAGTATTTATATCATGCACAGTAGCCATGAATAACTTACTGAAATTGACCTATATAATAATAAGCTTTAAAGCAGCACAGACATTTGGCATTTGCCAAAGGTCCGAGAGACCAGGGTTCAATCCCAGGTCGAACCATACCAAAGACTCAAAAAATGGTACTTGATGCTGCCTTGCTTAACACTCATTATAATAAGGTAAGGATCAATGGTAAAGTGGAGCAATCCAGGGAAAGGAGTAGTGCCTTCTCCTACACCTCAGTGTAGTAGCTAATGAAAAAGGGAGCCTTTGCATCACCCTTGACTAAGGTTGACTAATACTTTAAATTAATTTCACTTGTTTGTCCTGGGTATGATTCTAAACTGAATCCAGTGGTGAGGCTCCAATTTTGGAGCTAAGAGGAGTATTAAGTCACTCCTACATTGCCATTACTCCCAGGTCCACTCTGACCAGAAGTGGTGATACTTTTTAGAGTCCTATCTCTGGGTCAAATAAATCTGTTTGAAACTTATTAGTATTAGATAGGAATACTTGAAGCCTTCCCTTCTCGAGAGTATCAGGGGAGATAACTTGCATGCTTTAACAGTTTTATTTGCACACAAATGGTTTCAAGTATTCTTATCTAACACCAATAGTTTTACTTGCACACAATTAAGTGGTTTCAAGTATTGTTATCTAACATTGATAGTTTTATTTGAAACAGTTAATTGGTTTCTAGAATAGTAAATGATTGAATTGTTCTATTTGGCCCATAGTTGGGACCCTAATATGTGCTACTATTCCCGGTCAGAGTGGACCAGGGAGTAATGACAATGAAGGAGTACTCCACATTCCACAGAACTTCAGGACTGGAGCTTCACCATCAGATAGTTTAGTGTCATCCCCAAGACACTAGTTCTATTTGACCTGTAGATAGGACTCTATCAAGTGCTGCTACTCCCCGTCAGAGTGGACCAGGGAGTAATGAAAATGAAAGGGTACTTCACATTCCACAGAACTTCAGGACTGGAGCCTCACCAGTTTAGTTTATGACATAGTTTAGTGTCATATTCAGGTCACTTGTTGGAGAGGGGGTCTTACTTTTTTGTAGAGGTGCAGTCTGTATATTCTAAAGCCGCAGCCAAGTGGGTAGCATTTCACTTGTGTACAAATACTTTTCTTACAATCCAACAATAATTCATTAAATGTTTTCTTTGTCAGTCTGTCATCTCACAACTCAGGGACCACTGAAGCCATGGCTGACATATTTTCTGGGCATATTTACCCAAATACTTCTCTACAGGCAAGGTGTATCCCAAAAGGTAAATTCTTAAGCAGAGTAAAGCTAGTTTGAATTCAGAGTTTTCCTTTTCCTATACTGGTTACTTAATTTAGGCTCAAGAACCCAGTCTGCACTATTATCTACCTGTAACAGTGAAAAGAGCAAATTAGAGCAAAGAGCCTCATCCAGGATTTGAACTCTGATGGTTGATTTCATTTTCTATCATGATATCTTTTACACTGAATGAGCCTCTGACCAATGTTCAGTTATGGGAATCAAGAGTATATTTGTAAGACATTTATTTATGAAAATTCTAAAATTTTAAATGTTCAGTTATGGGAATCAAATGTTTATTTGTAAGACATTTGTTTATGAAAATTCTAAAATTTTAGATGTTCAGTTATGGGAATCAAATGTTTATTTGTAAGACATTTGTTTATGAAAATTCTAAAATTTTAATTTTTTCTGAAAGTTATTTGATTTACAATATTAAGTATGATGCTTAACTTGACACTTATTTTGTGTTTATCTAAATTGCTAAACTGAATCTTTATGTTTTTGTTTAACCATATAAAGTTGGCATTTGCCTAAAAAATCATTCATGACCTTTTTTTCCAATGACTTTTTGTCTGGTCAAATGAAAATCAAGATTTTAAAAAGCATGTTGAATTTACATTAGTAGTATATGCAATGTCCATCAATAGGCCATCAATAATACTTGACAATATACAGCAACTGTACAGTTGCTTACCTTCCATCTCACAAACCATCCATGTGAGATGAACAAGAAATGCTAGAGAAGTAAGAATGAACTCATAAGTGACATTCTCCTGTGGACTCCTACACATGGACACATCATTACTGGCTGACCAGTAAAGACTTACCTACATCAGTTCTGTGCTAACATCAGATGCAGTCTAGAGGACCTGCTAGCATGACAATAATGATGATAATGATGATATATATATATATATGTAAGAAGAAATGAGTTGAATCTGACTGAATGTACATAGAAAAGATGGTAAAAATGGAAGAAAAATATATTTGATGATTTGTTTATTTGCTGAGATATTTTAGTATGAGAAAAAAGTGTAGAATCTGTGCACTCAAGAATGGGAGCACCAAAGAACAATTAGTTGATGCTATACAGAGTACACAGATACTACACCCTCATTATTAACAGAAGACAGGAGAAAACTTTTGATTCTTGACAGAGTGCAGAGATACTACTACACTCTTATTCTAGACTGGGGACCAAAAAACAGTCCACTGATACTAGAAAGACCTCAGAGATACTATATATTCATTCTAGAGAGAGTGCTGTAGAACAATATATTGATCTTAGACAGAGTGTACAGATACTATACTCACATTCTTAATGGACAACCAGAGAAGTGTTCTTTGATCCTATACAGTGCAAAGATACTACACTGCCATTTTAGACAGAGGACAGGAGAACAGTCCTTTTATCCTAAATATGGTATACAGATACTACACTCTTATTCTAGACATAAATCTGGAGAAGAGTCCTTTGATCTACAACAGAAGCAACAGATACTACACTCTTATTCTATGCTGATGATTAGAGAACAGTTCTTTGATTGTACACTGAGTATTCAGATATTACACTCACATTCTAGAGAAAAGACAGGAAAACAATTCCTTGATCTGTGGCAGAGTGCATAGATACTACACTCTCATTCTAGACAGAAGACAGTAGAACAATCCTTTAATCCTAGACAGAGTACACAGATACTACACTCTCATTGTAGATTGATGGTTAGTTGGTTATGTTTTATGGCATGTCATAGCTTATTGATTATTTAACACCAAATATTCTGTCTGTCTGTCTGTCTGTCTTTATATATATATATATATATATATATATATATATATATATATATATATTAAATATGATTTATAAACAAATAGTTTGTAGGTAACAATATTCTTAAACAAGCCTGAACTTATTTGTTGGCACACAGTTAATTGGTTTCAATTATTACTATTTGACACTAGTAATTCTATTCAACATTAATAATTTGTTTGCACACAGTTAAGTGGTTTCAAATATTGTAAATGATTAAGTATTTCTATTTGACACATAACAGAAACTACTTCTCTGGGCCTGAATAGACCTGGGATTAACGGCAATGAAGGGGTATTGCACATTCCTTAAAACTCTAGGACTCAAGCCTGACCATCAGATGCAATTTAGTGTCAAATCTAGGCCACTACTTAGAGGAGGGTGTACTCGTTACAGAGGGTGCAGTCAGCATTTTCTGTAGTCCCACCCGACAAGGCAGATTCTAGACAGAGGACCGGAGAACAATCCTTTGATCCTAGTCAGAGTACACTGATACTGAACTCTCTTCCTCAAAAAGAATTGCCAATCTAAAATAAAACTAATTATTTTTGACGGGTACGATACTGCTCCTACTCCTAATAATAATAATAATATTAATAATGGTGGTGATGGAGGTGAACGAATAAGCGTTTAACATCATTGAGAATCGCTGACCTAAATCTCAAGAGAAATGGAAAGCATTGCATTGGTAGAAGAATCTCAGTTAAAAGACTAACATAAAACAGAGTTGTAATAGAAAGAGAAGAAGAAAAGAAAGAGAGAGAGAGAGAGAGAGAGAGAGAGAGAGAGAGAGAGAGAGAGAGAGAGAGAACTAATGCGGTAGAACTTGAGTGAGATGAATTCATAGATACTGTGATCAAATCAACTCCGAATTGACAATGATGATGATAATTTTGTATGTATCAAAGATTATACTTTGACTCTGTGGTGACGTCACAGATCCCTGTAACACACACACAAACACGGAGAGAGAGAGAGAGAGAGAGAGAGAGAGAGAGAGAGAGAGAGAGAGAGAGAGAGAGAGAGAGTATGTGTGTGTGTGTGTGTGTGTGTGTGTGTGTGTCCAACCAAACGCTCATGTAATTAGTTGCACGTCACGTGCAATTACAGATACAGTAAAAATCTCGTCACCAGTACGCGCATAAAACCCATATCTGCCTCTGTCTCTTTTTGTCTCTGTCTCTTTTTGTCTCTGTCTCTCTGTCTCTGTCTCTGTCTCTCTCTCTCACACACACACACACACACACACACACACACACACACACACACACACACACACACACACACACACACAAATTACACATACCTGTACATGCGCTCACAACTCAAACCAGCCAACAACAGGAAAAGCATTTTCTTTATTACTGGCATATCTTCTCTCTCTCTTTATGTTTCATATTTACAAACTGCAACATTGTATTATTAGTGCGTAAGCATTTTTTTTTTTTTTTTTTTAGAGATAAACATAATATAAAACTCACACTTACACCTAAAAAGGCCAAGACATACATAAATAAATAGAATTACATTCACATGGCCATTTATTAATTGGCTATTATTAGGAAACCTTGTTCTATCATCTCCGTTCTCTCTCTCTTAAATAAATTGAGGAAATGACTTAAATTCTTTTCTACGATTTAGATTTTTAACTTTTACATATATTATAATTCACACACACACACACACACACACACACACACACACACACACACACACACACACACACACACACACACACACACAAAACAACTTGTGGTGTAGATAACTAGACACGCACATCATTATCATTGAAAAGAGTATAGTAGTCAGTTCGATTCTCACTCCTTCCTGGTTGGTGATTTTATTTGTCTTGTGCCGAAACTAAAACATGTTTACATTCATATCAATGATGTGACCATCAATGTCTGTCATTATTGAAATCAGTTCATATGTATACAACGTACACATTAACATTGTACTTTATGTGTTTGTGATTTTTTTTCCTCTTTGATATAAAAACTTAAAAAAAAAAAAAGAAGATGAAAATCGTATAATCTATCTGTGAAGAATACACAAAACAAACGCGCTCACAAACACACATATATATTTACTTGTCCTTACCTTAAATAGGTAGTCATTATTAATCTTTTAATTAGTTTTAATCAAAATCAACAGTAAAAATTTCTAAGACTTAACACTAACAATTACTGTAGATAATAGTAGTCAATACTGTTAATAAATTATTTCAAGATATTGTGGTTTATTTTCTATTTTTTATTTAAAAAAAAAGACAAATTGTCACATTAAGCTAATGAATTAACTGCACATTTTACTTTTTTGGGTGCAACTAATACTAATCTTCTTTTGTGCCTTTGATAAAAAAATAAATAAATAAATAAATAAATAAATAAGAAGCAAGTAGAGAGATTACGGTGGTTTTTATAAAATTTCCAATTTGAGAGGCAACTGGAAAATGCCTCTAGCTGCTTCCTTGTATATCAGTCAGTGATTTCTATAAAAGCCACGAAAGCCCCAAGGAAAGTCTTTTTTTTTTTTTTTTTGCTTAACTTCTCACCCTGTTCAAAAAGTACATAAATATATTCATATCTATCTATCTATCTATCTATCTATCTATCTATCTATCTATCTATCTATCTATCTATCTATCTATCTATCTATCTCAATTTCATTAGAATCAACGATAGATAGATAGATAGATAGATAGATAGATAGATATGTTCAGCCCACGATAGCTAGATAGAGAGATAGATATGAACAGACCAAAACAGACAGACAGACAGACAGACAGATAGATAGATAGATAGATAGATAGATAGATAGATAGATAGATAGATAGATAAAGAATTTAACTTGTCAAAATAGTTCACCAGTGTGCGTGTGTATTCTCCCTGGTTCAGTGGTTTGCTTTGAATGAGCGAAAATTTGTAAAGTGGACTCTCTGAATAAACTCTCAAAAGAGTTTTATCCCAATTTTTTAAAGTCAGAATTAAACTTTTCTGAATTGATAAACCAGAAATAAATGGATTTAGTGGAGTTAATTCAATAAAAAGGGAAGCAATGAATAAATTAAAAAGTGTAAAAAAAAGTAAAAAAAATGTATCTTTAACCTATTGCAAAAAAAAGTAAAAAAAGTAAAAAGTAAAAAAATGTTGACAAATTTATTTTTCAACATTTCTCACATTAAAAGAAAAAGGAAGAAATAATAAACAGGATTATAGAAAATTTATATTGAAAATAGAATTAATTAAGACAAATTTAGATACTGATTGAATAATAGTAGTGCGTTTTAGGTAGGAGTTTTTATTTTTAAAAAAATATTTTTTACTCTAACTTTTAATAATTTGGTGTAGCAGTTTTTTTTTAAAGAGTATTTTCACCGTACCGTGTTGTGTGTATAATAATGACAATATGGTTTAATTTGAAAAGTTAAAGTTATGTTGTTTCAGTAAATACACTCTTTCTCTCTCACTAAGAGTTTATACACACACACACACACACACACACATACACACACACATACACACACACACACACACACACACATACACACACACACACATACACACACACACACACATACACACATACACACACACACACATACACACACACACACACACATACACACACACACACATACACACACACACACACACACATACACACACACACACACACACACACACACATACACACACACACACACACACACACACACACACACACACACACACACGTGTTGGTATTGTGTACTCTTGTACTGTCATGAAAATATTTCAATTTGTATGTGATTTTTTGGCTTTACACATTTTGTATGCAACATTTACACACTCGTGTTTACGTAAAAAAATAAAATAAGGAAGAAAAGTGTACCGTGTATAGTGGATGCACTTTATATATATATATATATATATATATATATATATATATATATATATATATGTATATATATATATATATATATATATAGTGTACTCTGTATATGTAGTGAAGGTTGGGGGAAGAGATAAGTCAATCAGAAGCATAGGTTAAAGTAAAGAGGAAGTAGTAAGAAGAGAGAGAGACACAGAAGCAAAAAAATTGGAAACGTGCGTAAGTGTCATTGTTGTTATTGCATGTGCTAAATAAAATAAGAGAAAGAGAGGGGATCAATGTATTGACTGAGTGGGTATATGAGAGAGAGAGAGAGAGAGAGTAAAGGTAAGAAAGCGAGAGTGAAGTTAAAACTTAGAGCGAGTGATACATAGAGGAAGAAGAAGAGTAGAAATGTCAAACAAAGAGGTAGGTGGAAAAGAAAAAAAAAACGGCAAAAAGAAAGAATAAGTGACTGAGTGGGAATGAAAATAGATCGGAAAGAGAAAGAGAGAGAGAGAGAGAGAGAGAGGGGTGTGAGAAAAAAGAGTGAGAGAAGGGATAGCACCGATGGCTGCTGCTGCTGCTACTGATCAGCAGATAGTGATGCTGTTGGTGATGATAGTGATGTTGACGACGACAACGACGACGACGGAGAATCTGCCCGGTTGTTGAAGGAAAGAAGGAAAATTTCCTTCTCTCCTCTTCTGTCTTTTTTCTTTCTTCTCTCGTCTGCTTCTCCACCATCAACAACTACAAAGCTTACCACCAGACAAGATGCAACCTCCACCTCGAAAAGTAAGTATTTTAATTTAACTTTAAACTTATACGAGTTACCTTGATTTTTAAACATTAAAAACTACTATTTGAAATGTGCTTTTTTTTTCTTCTTTGTGACATGTTTATTTAATTTATCGTCATTATATAATTTTCATGTCATGTATACACACACAAATGTCTTGTTATTTATTTCTCTTGTACAGTTCTATTGTGAAAGTTAGATAAATGCATTTAATTTATTTAAGTATATTTTCTTCTTCAATGTATGATCATGTCCAGTTTTTTTTTTTAAATTATGCATTTTATTTTTCCTATCGATATATGATTTTAAACTAATTTGATTTCTCTTTGATTTATATGTTGATATGACATTGTACTTTTTTTTTATACATGAAAATCTAAGTATTTTGCCTTTTATTTTATTATTTGTCTTAAAAAGTGTTTTGCATTGAATATGAAAGCAACGCCAAATCTTTAGAAAAAAAAAAAAAAAAAAAAAAAAAAAAGAAAGAAAGAAAAAAGAAAAGAAAAGATAAAAGAAAACGATAAAAGAAAACGATAAAAAAAGAAGATAAAAAAAGAAAAGCAACATTTATTCTTCTTAAAACCAATTTTTTATTGGTAAACCCAGGATTTACATTTTCAAACCATTTGAAATCCCCTTTCCACTGATCTATAAACTGTATTTTGCTGCTGGTGTTATTGTAGATAAAAAGTTATTGTATTACACCAAATTATCAAAGAATACTTTTATATCTCTTCATTTGTAAATGTTGATTGAATGTGATATATATTTCTCGACAATTTGAGCGTCGAATATATTTTTAGTTTAAATCATTCTCTAAAAATGAGTATAAAGATTCGTTCTTACCCATGCACCTCGGATTGAAATTCCTCCTCTCAAATCACCCCCACCTAAATTCATGTGATTGTGTGTGCCATCTACAAAGACACGATCACTATTCTTTTAAAATTTAAGATGTTTTGATCTGTACAATTTTAGGTTTTAATGAATTTATCCTGTTACTTTATTCTTAATTTCCTTTAGTGCCCAAAGTGCTTGTGTATAGTAATCTTGTTAGTTTCTGTATGTAAGACAGTCATTACACCCACGCCTGTAGGTCTCTCGCAATTTTATCTAAAAGAAAATAAATAAATACACAAGCAATGGATAACAAGTGAGTGAATATTTGAATAAATATTCTTTCGTCTTCCACTTATTTTATTGTATTTATTTATTTTTACTAACACATTTCACTGTTTTCACCTCTTTTCTTATGAATTGCATTCATTTTAATATAACATTTTTTAAACTGAGTATCGGATTGGAAATATTGTTTCTTTCTTTCTTTATTCATTTTGATTGATTTTAACCCAATTACAAAAGCGTCGTCTGCATGTATAAAGAAAGAACAGCTCCGAAAATATAGCACTAAATTCAAAATTGAAAGTGGACAGACATTACGAGTAACTAAACGCCACTAGTAAGTAGTAGGTTTTAAACGTTTACTTTCGTGGGACGGTTGAGTTTTCCCTGCTAAAAATCAATAGATTAAGATTCCAGGTCTTCGTGAACCCTTGACCCCTACTACTTTCTCTCTTCCTCCCACGATATTTTAGTCTCTTTCATTTTAAAGTCTTCACTTACTGCTGGCAGTTCATAGATTGAGGAGACTTATAATATACGCCTACCACAATCCTGAACATGCTTATTATTATTATTATTATTATTATTAATAATAATAATAATAATAATAATATTATTATTATTATTATTATTTATGATAATATGATTAAACGTTCTTCTTTATTTCTGTTATTTGATTAAACTTGCCCAGTGTTTGATTTTAACACAATTTTTTGCTTTCATTCAGTGTATGCAGTTGCATTAGTGTGTGTGCAAGTCACTTAACCTTTTGTTTTCTTCTCTACAAAATATCAGAAAAAAAAAAAAATTAAAAAATAAAATAAAGTTCATTTTCTATGATACATAAAATTTGGAAAAGAAAAAAGAAAAGAAAAAGTCCAAATTAGATAAATAATTTGTTAATTAAATTCAATTCATTAATTCAGTTTTACTTTTTTTGAACTGCACTTCTTTACTAAAATTAGCTTAAAACACTAAAATACCCCGCCGTGGATCTGACTGATTTATAAAGCTAATTTCCTGAATGTGAGTTCAACCCCGAGAGTAAGAGTTCTGTCCGACACTAAATACTTGTGACCCTTCACTGGATTAAGCTGAACCTTGTTGTAGTCTAAGCTTAGTTTGGTACAAGATCAGGAGTATGGGGTACCTAGTAAGAACCGAACTTAGTAATGGTTTCTTGGGGACCAGTATTCTAACTATTAGTATACGATCCACGCAGGGAGTAGTCTTTAATGTAGCTTAGGCTTACACAAGTTCAGGAAGATTGTCTAGTACCAATACTGTTACAAGTGGTTTGAAAATCTGCTTTTGAAATCCTAACTTCTTACCTTGACTCGAACATTGGTCCTAATATTAGTGATAATACGCAACTTCTTCAGCCACCAGTCAGAAGACTACATCACACTTTTTCAAACGTGGTGTAAAACGTCTTTATCTTGTAGACTTTTATTCATGTAATGACTGAATCAGCTGCATAAGACATTCACGCTTTATTTAATGATTTATTAAACAAACTTATAAGAAATAATTCAAATTCTGTTGCTTAGAAAACTGTCACTGTTCCTCGTTTGTTTTTCGCTTAATACCCAATTGATAAATTAGAAAAAAAAATCATCATCTGCTATAGTACTTAGGAGAGTCCTGGAGTGTTGAAGAAACTTGGTGTCACCTAATTCCTAGTGAATGTCACCAGTCATTACGTGAGTGTAAAAAGTCAAATAATAGTGATAATGATGACGAAATAAAAATGATTTATATTATTTTGAATTTCGACATAATGACTCCTTTTTATGCCATTGCCAGAAATATGCGATGCTTTTAGCAACAAAATCAATCATTTGACTTGTGAAGAGTCGATGATATTCACGAACAAACAATTCGAAAAGAAAAGGAGAGAGAGAGTAGGGCTCTTGAATGAATCCGGGGAAAATACTGCTACTGGAAGCGATGGTGGTGGTGAAGAAGAAGAAGAAGAAGAAGAAGAAGAGATAGAGTTCTAGAGAGAGGGAAAATAGATAGATATAAAGAAAGAGAGAAAGTAAACTTTATTTAAGAAAGCGTGCGAAAAAAAAAAAAAATCAATTTCAGTCGATTGAACATGACCATTCTTTAAAGAAATTAATATATATGAAAATTAGCTATCATTATTTTTCTAGTAGTTAAAAAACCCGACTATTTTGTTTGATCTTAGAACAAACTAAGATGATTAAAAAAACAAATCTAATTTGGATTTTCACGTGCAAACATTAAAAACAGTCCATGACTTTAAGTTATTAAAATTCCTCTTTGAGGTTTTATTTCTTTAGTATCGAAAAATGAATTCGTTTACTTTCCCCTTTATTTATCCTACTCGAATCAGAATCAGGTGGTGTCTGTTGCTGAAATGCCCAACAGAGAGACATATACATACCTTCTTTTACTTTCCCACATTCAATTTGGGAAATTATGCAGATGTAAAAGGCCGAAAGTGCCACAAAATATCACATGCTTTGTGCGATAAAGTTTATATCAAGTTCAACATGAAGAAGTTATTGAATTAGTTTAACGTAATTTTCTCAATATGCTATATATATATATATATATATATATATATATATATATATATATATATATATATATATATATATAAGAAAAAAAATAGATGTATCTTGATTTTGGAGATGTACAAACTAGAGTAGTAGTAAATAGATTTTATTAACTATATCAGGATGATTTTTTTCATTCACATGTAATAGAAATCTAAAGAAACAGAATTCAGAAAAAAAAGTGATAATTTTATTATGTGGTAGCAACATAATAGTAATAATGTAATGATAATGAATGGATACTAACATTTATAACAAAATGATGATTAAAGGAAATTTACTTAATTTCATTGTTAAATTGGATAAAATTATGTTCAGTTTTCCATTTCGTTATATCAAATAAGAATTGTAAAATGATTTAATTTTATTTATTAATTACAAGGAAGCAATCATTTAAATCATTATTTTTTTTTAACCGTATTAATCATAATTTTCTTAATTATACACCTATTGATGCTGTTCATAACTTATATCGACCACTTATTTAATTTATATTCAAGTTTGTTCTTATGTATCTATCTATCTATCTATCTATTTTAGTGTATTATAGATTCTCTCTCCCCCCCTTTCTCTCAAACATTGGACAAGAACCACTCTGTGACCTAGACTTGTTCACTGTTAAAATTGATAATTAATACAAATACTACGGTAATCTATTTATTAGTTTTATTATTGTGTTTAATCATGAGATATGAATTAAATAAAATCGAATAAACAAAATCATTTCCCTCAACGTTACGTTACTATATATAAAAGTCGTTACTGTGTTCTGATATTCTTCTTCAAGCGTGCTTTATGTTAAATTAAGCATGCATTGATACTTCAACCTCAGGACTAAATGTCCACTTCTTTTCTATCCTGAAACCAGACTTCCTAATGATTTTCGATTGTGTATTTATTCTAATTTGATACGATTAAAAAAAATTAACTGCATTAATTAAAACTAAGAGATATAAGCATACATATTCAACCACGAGTTTTCGCTTTGAGGGTTACAGATTTATTCAGTTTTCTTTTTCTTTTTTTTTTTCTCTCCCCCTTTTTTTAAAAATACTGAACAGTCTCGTTTTGCTATTTCTTTCCCCACTCTCTCCTTAATTATAATAAATCAATGGTATTCATTATATATCCTTCCTCTTTTCTCTATTCTCAATAATTGTTTAATCTATTTATTATCATGCATACGGAGTGGGAGGAAAGAAAGAGAGAGAGAGAGAGAGAGAGAGAGAGAGAGAGAGAGTTAAAATAGGTGTCTTATTTTCTGCTACTAATACAAATCTTCCCTCTTTGAATAATAAAATCAAAGTGGACAGGATAATAAAAAAAAAGAAGAAAATAACTCCCAAACGTCCCCAATCTCAAAAAAATAAGCAAAAAAAAAAACAAAAAAAACACAAAAAACCCCATATTTTTAGACGAAATCTTTAACAATTTGCCATACTCAGTATCTTTAAAAAAATCTAATTTCGCGTTTATAATTGTTATACTGTTTGACCTCGAATTGTTTATATATATATATATATATATATATATATATATATATATATATATATATATAAACAAAACAACAAACTATCCTTAATTAATTAACATAAAAAGGTGGTTGATAAGGAGTATATGCATCAAGTACGTTTATTTTTTCCTCTAGTTGTTGATTCCATGGTTACAAACCGCGCTTTCCAAACTTTATGTCTTTGCATCAGTCAAAGCCGCCAAATACTTTTTTAAAATAACATTTTTTGTAACACATAACTTTAAAGCCAAATAACTCAAAATGTATATAAGAAAGAATTCAATGAAATAACAAATAATGAGAGATTATTGTCTAGACACGCTCGAATTGAAAAAGACTTATCTTTATTTGATTACAAAAACGAAAGAATGACAATACATACATACATTTTATTTACGGTTTTAACATATGACTACGTATGAAAGGGTAAGAAGAATACACAACACTTCAAAATCAGTGGCTTTGTAGTCAATAGTATAAATAAATAGCTGGAATTTTTTTTTCATGGGCTTGATGATATTGACAATGACAATGAATACCTAAAACCTTGACAATAGTTGATATTCTTCTTTATATTAAACACCTGTTCAGAAGGCGCTTGTGGTGAAACGGTTATCATCGAAAGAAATGAACACGGCAACTCGAGTACAAGTCCTCAACGAGGCAGTTTGTATTTCCCTTAGCGCTAATACCCGTGGGAAAAGTATTCATTCAACTATTTTTTCTTCAGCTACGGGTAAAATAGAGGGTAAGTTGGGGCTTTATAACCTTGGCCTTGCAACTAGTCTAAAAGAAGGAAAACTGAATTCAAACCTGTTAAAGTTCACTTGAAAAATTGACCTAATGTTACATCCTATTTATGGGGGAGTGGTTGAGTTAATACAAACAGGGCTTTTAGCCTTAATATAGCAACCAGTCTAGGAGAAAGAAAACTCTGAATTCAGATCTATTAAACAACACTTAAAAATTGACCTTGTGTCACATTCTACTCATAGGGGAATGGTTGGGTAAATACAGACTATTTTTAGTCTTAAGATGGCAATCAGTCAAAGAGAATGATAACTCTGATTTTAAACCTATTAATCTATGCTTAAAAATTGACCTAATGTAGCATCCTACTCATGGGGAGTGGTTGGGTAAATCCATCTTTAGCCTTGATATGGCAACCAGTCTAGGAGAAGGAAAACTCTTAATTCAAACCTGTTAAATTCCACTTAAAAATTGACTTTGTGTCACATCCTACCCATAGTGGATTGGTTGAGTAAATAAAAACTGGACTCTTCAGCCTTAAGATGGCAACCAGTCTAGAAGAAAGAAAACTTCACTTAAAAATTGACCTTGTGTCACATTCTGTTTATTGTAGAGGGATTGGGTAAATATAGACTGGGCTCTTTAGCCTTAAGATAGCAACCAGTCTAGGAGAAGAAAAACTCTAAATTCAAACCTGTTGTATTATGTTTAGAAATTGACCTAATGTTGCATCCTGCTCATGGGAGAGTGGTTGAGTAAATACAAACTGGACTCTAGTCTTAAAATGGCAACTAGTCTTGAAAAGGAAAACTCTGAATTCAAACCGGTTAAATTCCACTTAAAAATTGACCTTGTATTGCATCCTGCTTATGGGGGAGTGGTTGGTAAATATGTAAACACCTGTTTCATAATGATGGGTTAAGAAAAAAAAATGTAAAAAAAGTAAGTTTTTATGCATTACTTAGCTTTACTTATTTATGCTGAAACCTGGCATGAGTTCATTCTTGATATTTTCCTCTTTAGTTGGGTGTATATGCTAAAACATGTTATATACAGTACATTAAAAGAGCGTTATATATACAGTACATTAAAAGAGCATTATATATTCAGTACATTAAAAGAGCGTTATATATACAGTACATTAAAAGAGTGTTATATATACAGTACATTAAAAGAGCGTTATATATACAGTACATTAAAAGAGCATTATATATTCAGTACATTAAAAGAACGTTATATATTCCGTACATTAAAAGAGCATTATATATACAGTACATTAAAAGAGTGTTATATATACAGTACATTAAAAGAGTGTTATATATACAGTACATTAAAAGAGCGTTATATATACAGTACATTAAAAGAGCATTATATATTCAGTACATTAAAAGAACGTTATATATTCCGTACATTAAAAGAGCATTATATATACAGTACATTAAAAGAGCGTTATATATACAGTACATTAAAAGAGCGTTATATATACAGTACATTAAAAGAGCATTATATATACAGTACATTAAAAGAGCGTTATATATACAGTACATTAAAAGAGCATTATATATTCAGTACATTAAAAGAACGTTATATATACAGTACATTAAAAGAGCGTTATACATTTAGTCATTAAAAGAGCGTTATATATTCAGTACATTAAAAGAGCGTTATATATACAGTACATTAAAAGAGCGTTATATATTCAGTACATTAAAAGAGCGTTATATATTCAGTACATTAAAAGAGCGTTATATATACAGTACATTAAAAGAGTGTTATATATACAGTACATTAAAAGAGCGTTATATATACAGTACATTAAAAGAGCATTATATATTCAGTACATTAAAAGAGTGTTATATATTCCGTACATTAAAAGAGCATTATATATATACAGTAGATTAAAAGAGCGTTCGGAACAAATTATGTGCATTGTGTATCTAAGAATCATAATATGATTCAGCTTTTTCTAAACATATACGCATGAATAATAGTTTCTATTGCTTTAAACAAATCGTCTAAAAATACATTACAATTTACAAACATAAGTGAGTAAAGTTGGCGACCATAGTCGAGGGTCACCCCAAGTCTCTCTTTTCAATAGTTACTACACTGAGGGGTAGGGGAGGGTGCTACTCCTTTCCCTGGATTGCTCCACTTTACCCTTGATTCTTACCTTATAGTGCTGAGTGTTAAGCAAGGAGGCAGCAAGTACCATTTTTTGAGTCTTTGGTATGACTTGACCTGAGATTGAACCACAGTCTCTCGGGCCATTGGCAAACACTCTAACCATTATGCTAGTCATTAAATACAAGGGGATTCTGAAAAGTTCTCTATCCAACAAAGAAAAGAAAGATATTTTTTGGAAGTGAGCAGACTGAGTACTTTTCAGTATCATCTTGTATTTATATCTTGTTACTAGCATCACAGATTTTATAAGTACCTAAAGTAGTAAAGTGGAGGAATCCCTGTGGTTAATGTGACTGCAACATTATAGTGAGTTGCATTATTATGATCACTTTCAGACTGATTCTCTTGGAAAAGGTATGAACCCTCCTATCCCCCTCCCCAACTATGGGTTAAATAACATCACTGCTGTTCTTCTACAAGGATGGCTTTGGCATTAAATAACTCATGAAGATTTATATGCCATTAAACAAAAAAAAAACAAACCAAAACAAACTTTATCTCCTACTGTTTTTCTATAAGGATGGCTTTGGCATTAAATAGTCCACAAAGGTTGATATGTCATTAAACAAAGAAACCAAATCAAACCTTATTCCTCACAGTTTTCTTCTTTTGTTGGGCGTATATGCTAAAACACATTATGTATATTAAAAACACATTATGAACAAATTATGTGCATGGTTAAATAGTGTTAGATAACCCATGAAGGTTTATATGCCATTAAACAAAAAAAGCAAAAAACCTTATCCCACCCAATTATGAGTTAAACAGTACCACTACTGTTCTTCTACAAGGATGGCTTTGGCATTAAATAACCCATGAATGTTGAGATGCCATTAAACAAAGAAAGCAAAAAACCTTATCCTACCCAATTATGGGTTAAACAGTACCACGACTGTTCTTCTACAAGGATGGCTTTGGCATTAAATAACCCATGAATGTTGATATGCCATTAAACAAAAAAAGCAAAAAACCTTATCCCACCCAATTATGAGTTAAACAGTACCACGACTGTTCTTCTACAAGGATGACTTTGGCATTAAATAACCCATGAATGTTGATATGCCATTAAACAAAAAAAGCAAAAAACCTTATCCCACCCAATTATGAGTTAAACAGTACCACGACTGTTCTTCTACAAGGATGGCTTTGGCATTAAATAACCCGTGAGTGTTGATATGCCATTAAACAAAGAAATCAAAAGACTTTATCCTACCCAAGTATGGGTTAAACAGTACTATTACTGTTCTTCCACCAGGATGACTTTGGCATTAAATAACCCATGAAGGTTGAGATGCTATTAATCAAAGAAACCAAACCAAAACAACCAAAGTAGTACCTGGAATTTTCTGGTTTTGAACCAAAGATTCTTAAGTGTTAAATTGAACATGTAAAAACTGATTTCTCCCTCTTAAAGCAGCTAGTTTGAATTCATAATTTTCCTTCTCTTAGACTGGTTGCCTAATGAAGGCTAAAGAACCCAGTATCCCTTACTATTTTATCCATAGCTTGGAGGAGATCAGATGGATTCATACTTTTCTCAAGGGTATTTGGATTTGTTCAGGATTTGAACTCATGTCACCAATTCCATTTTCTAAGATGATAACTGTTACACTAAGTGTGCAATATGTAAGTAAAAAACTTTGACATCAGCACTTCTAATCATCTTGATCTTTCATGCTTATTCTTCATTCAAGTCAATGAATTTTTGAAACTGTTACTAAAAAAGAGGAAGAATTTTATTATTTTGTTGGAAAAGA
This sequence comes from Sepioteuthis lessoniana, assembly GCA_963585895.1. NCBI lineage: Eukaryota > Metazoa > Mollusca > Cephalopoda > Myopsida > Loliginidae > Sepioteuthis > Sepioteuthis lessoniana. The sequence goes on from CAUZXS010002319.1 coordinate 1,158,520, forward strand.
AAAACAGATAACTGTATCATAAAGTTTGTGGTTGTTGGAATTTATTAAGATTTTGCAACTGAAATTCATTGCAAGATATTTACTATAAAATGTTTTATGAACAAGTTATTTTTTTAACTCCTTCCTTGCTGAATGTGTGGATATCAAATGTACCTTACAAAACCAGGCATGCAGGCTGAAAACCTTACTCTGCATCCTTTACATGCCAGAACATAGGAAACAGCATTATACTTCTAATTATGAATAATACTATGATAGTTTCATTGAAGTCAGGTACAGCAGGAGACATTTTTGCCACTGATTTTTCTTCAATGTGTGAAAGTGAGTATACTCAGGATTGATAAATAAGAGATTAAATACACTGAAAAGGGTTACAGATTGAAGCTTTTGTCCTATACCTACAAGGTACACAGGTGTCAAATTGACCTCCCATAACCAGGTGTGCAGGCTGAAAATCATATTCTGCATCCATAGTATGCCAAAACTTTTGAAACAACATGATACTCCAAAATATGAATAATACAATGGTAGTTTTATTGAAAACAGAAATAGCAGACCTCAATATCACAAACTTTTCAACAATGTATGAAAGTGAATATACTCAGGTTTGGTAGGTAAAAGGTCAAATGATGAACTATATACTATAGTACTTTCCTTTAATGCCACTGATTTTTCATCAATGTATAAAAGTAAATATATTTAAGGACTAATAAATTGGAGGTTAAATGCACTGCAAAGAGTTAAAGACAGAAAGTTTTACCTTATATCTACAAGGTGCACAGGTGATAAATGAGCTCCCCACAACCAGGTGTGCAGGTTGGAAACCATATTCTGTATCCTTTCAGCCTAGTCCGCTGGGGTTGTAGAATACACCAACTGCATCTCTTCAGAGGAGTAATACCCCACATCCAAAGGAGTGTCCTAGATATGGCACTAAACAATCTGATGGTGAGGCTCCAATAATACTGGAACTTTGGGGAATGTTGAATACCCTTTCATTGTCATCGTTCCCAAGTCCACTTTAACCTGGAGTGGTAGCACTTGTTAGAGTCCCTTCTAAGAGTCAGATAGGTCTGTTGGAAAGTATTTATATTAGATAGGAATACTTGATACCATATAACTGTGTACAAATTATTTGTATCATATTTTAGTATTAAATAACCCATAAGAGGATGGTATACCATTAATCAAATAAACCCAATTAACCGGTGAAAATGAGTATACTTAGGATGGAGGCCCTTGTTGTGTAATGGACACAGTTACTTGAGTTCAAATCCTGGATGAGATTGTTTGCATATTACATAGTACTAATATCCTTGGGAAAGACAGGAATCCAATTATTCTCCTTGTGTGTAAATAATAGAGTAGACTGAGAAATTTAACCTTGGTGTAGTAAGTGGTTTAGAGGAAAGAAAATTCAGAATTTAAACCAGTAAAACATTGCTTATAATTTGACCTTGTGTCAGATCCAACTCATGGGGGAGTGGTTGGATAAATACATACTGGGTTCTTTAGTCCTGATATAGCAACCAGTCTAGGAGAATGAAAGCTCTCAATTCAAACCTGTTAAATTCCACTTAAAAATTGACCGTGTGTAATTTTCTGTATGCATTGGTGATGCATAAAAATATAATAAAAATATGAAACGCCCATTTAGAACTGAATTAACTAATCTATATTATATTGTCATACATATAAACATAATTATATACAGAATGGATTTGTAATATAACAATGTTATTTACTAAGCTTAGCTTAGTTTAGAACAAGACTAAAACTATGGTGCACCCAGTGTGAAGTGTACTCATTAACGAGGCACAGCTAGTTCCTCCGACTGTATTGTAATCATTTACTAAGCTTAGCTTAGTTTAGCACAAGACTAGAACTATGGTGCACCCCGTGAGAAATGAACTCACTGACAGTGCACAGCTAGTTCCTCCAACTGTATTGTAATCATTTACTAAGCTTAGCTTAGTTTAGCCCATTTCTAGAAATATGGTGCACCCAGTGAGAAATGAAATCACTGACAATGCTCAGCTAGTTCCTCTGACTGTATTGTAATCATTTACTCAGCTTAGCTTAGTTTAGCACATTGCTAGAAATATGGTGCACCCAGTGAGAAATGAAATCACTGACAGTGCTCAGCTAGTTCCTCTGACTGTATTGTAATCATTTACTAAGCTTAGCTTAGTTTAGCATAAGGCTAGAAATATGAGGCACCCAGTGAGAAATGAACTCACTAACAATGCTCAGCTAGTTCCTCCGACTGTATTGTAATCATTTACTCAGCTTAGCTTAGTTTAGCACATTGCTAGAAATATGGTGCACCCAGTGAGAAATGAAATCACTGACAGTGCTCAGCTAGTTCCTCTGACTGTATTGTAATCATTTACTAAGCTTAGCTTAGTTTAGCATAAGGCTAGAAATATGAGGCACCCAGTGAGAAATGAACTCACTAACAATGCTCAGCTAGTTCCTCCGACTGTATTGTAATCATTTACTCAGCTTAGCTTAGTTTAGCACATTGCTAGAAATATGGTGCACCCAGTGAGAAATGAACTCACTGACAATGCTCAGCTAGTTCCTCTGAATGTATTGTAATCATTTACTCAGCTTAGCTTAGTTTAGCATAAGGCTAGAAATATGAGGCACCCAGTGAGAAATGAAATCACTGACAGTGCTCAGCTAGTTCCTCTGACTGTATTGTAATCATTTACTAAGCTTAGCTTAGTTTAGCATAAGGCTAGAAATATGAGGCACCCAGTGAGAAATGAACTCACTAACAATGCTCAGCTAGTTCCTCCGACTGTATTGTAATCATTTACTCAGCTTAGCTTAGTTTAGCACATTGCTAGAAATATGGTGCACCCAGTGAGAAATGAACTCACTGACAATGCTCAGCTAGTTCCTCTGACTGTATTGTAATCATTTACTCAGCTTAGCTTAGTTTAGCACATTGCTAGAAATATGGTGCACCCAGTGAGAAATGAACTCACTGACAATGCTCAGCTAGTTCCTCTGAATGTATTGTAATCATTTACTCAGCTTAGCTTAGTTTAGCATAAGGCTAGAAATATGAGGCACCCAGTGAGAAATGAAATCACTGACAGTGCTCAGCTAGTTCCTCTGACTGTATTGTAATCATTTACTAAGCTTAGCTTAGTTTAGCATAAGGCTAGAAATATGAGGCACCCAGTGAGAAATGAACTCACTAACAATGCTCAGCTAGTTCCTCCGACTGTATTGTAATCATTTACTCAGCTTAGCTTAGTTTAGCACATTGCTAGAAATATGGTGCACCCAGTGAGAAATGAACTCACTGACAATGCTCAGCTAGTTCCTCTGACTGTATTGTAATCATTTACTCAGCTTAGCTTAGTTTAGCATAAGGCTAGAAATATGAGGCACCCAGTGAGAAATGAACTCACTAACAATGCTCAGCTAGTTCCTCCGACTGCATTGTAATCATTTACTCAGCTTAGCTTAGTTTAGCACATTGCTAGAAATATGGTGCACCCAGTGAGAAATGAAATCACTGACAATGCTCAGCTAGTTCCTCTGACTGTATTGTAATCATTTACTCAGCTTAGCTTAGTTTAGCATAAGGCTAGGAATATGGGGCACCCAGTGAGAAATGAACTCAGTAACTAGTAGTCTAGTTAGCAAACCATTACACCATTTTGTGGTGTTGCATGCAAGGTTTTTATGTTATATTAGGTTCCCTTGTATATCATAATGTTTATTCATATATTTCTTCAATATGGCATAATATGGCATACTCCTTTGCCTATGAAAACATTAGAATCAGCATGATACTTCAAATCATGAATTATACAATAGTAGTTTCATAGAATACAGAAATAGCAAACTTCAATGACATATTTTTCATCAATGTGTGAAAATGAGTATATTTAAGGATTGGAAAATCATAGATTAAATGCACTGAAATGGGTTACTTATTGAAATATCATAAGAATTTTTTTTACTGAAACTGTGCAGAAAATTGCAACAGAAATGTAATGAATTAAAAAATAATTAAAAATATTATTTAAATAAGTGTACAGCAAAATCATTAATAAAAAAAGAAAGGTGTTCATCTGTAAACATAAAATAGAAAGAAGATGATTTTTTGCATACATAGACACAAATTTATGAGATAGACTTGACAATTTTGAAATATGTATTTTCCCAGCCCCTCTACCATGTTCTGGATGTAATGCAAGGTAAATTTTTAAATCGAGTACAGTTGGTTTGAATTCAGAGTTTTCCTTCTTGATCAGTTGCTATATCAAGGTTAAAGAGCCCACTCTACCCTACTATTTAGCTGAGGGAAGAATAGTTGGATTCATATCTTTCTCTAGGGTATAAGCACAATATGAAAGGCAAACAGATTAGTCTAGGATTTGAACTTGGGTTGCCATATTCATTTCCTCTGACAATAATTATGACATTATATATCCTTCCTTATACATATGATGAAGGCTAAAGAATAGATAGTAAACAAAATGTTTTGACCAGTCCATTCCTATGCTCTCTTCAAGCATATAATCAGGATAAAAGAAACTTTATACATTTGATGAAAGTTTAAGAATAGATTGACTAAAATATTAACATCCAAAAACAGAAAAAAAAGAGGTTCTCTTGTCTAAACGATTCCTATTTTGTTAATGATTTTTTGAAAGTTATTGACAGTACTGTGTACAAAGTTTCAAATTTTGTATGCTACATATATAGTCTATAATAGTGTTTGGCTTGGTTTCTTTGTTTTATGGTATATTGATCTTAGTAGGTTATCTAATGCCAAATCTATTCCTGTAGAAGAATAGTAGTGGTACTATATAGAATAGTAGAATAGAACATAGTAGTGGTATTATTTAGAATAGTAGAATAGAATAGAACATAGTAGTGGTACTATATAGAATAGTAGAATAGAATAGAAGAATAGATGTGGTACTTTATAGAATAATAGAATAGAATAGAAGAATAGACGTGGTACTATTTAGAATAGTAGAATAGAATTGAACATAGTAGTGGTATTATTCAGAATAGTAGAATAGAATAGAAGAATAGACGTGGTACTATATAGAATAGTAGAATAGAATAGAACATAGTAGTGGTATTATTTAGAATAGTAGAATAGAATAGAAAAATACTAGTGATACTATTTAACTCGTAGCCGGTTTGATTAGGGGTTCATACTTTTCCCAATTTATTAGTTTGAAAGTAAACTTAATAGTGTGTCTAGAGTTCCCATAATACTGTGATCAAGCCTGTACTTATTATATTTACTTATATCATATTTATCATATTGTACTTACATGTAGAATATTATGCTGAGGAGGATCAAGTCAGTGATAGTTTTTAATTTTGTTTTTTGACATGAGAATCTTGTTTGGTTAAATACTTTTAAAATCTGTGATGCTAGTAATTTACAAAGTGTAAATCATCATTATCATCAAGTCACACTGACAACACAGATTTCCATGACTGTCTGTCTGTCTCTCTCTCTTTTTCTTTCTCCATCCCTATCATCCATCACTCCCGGCAGATCTTCCAAACTACATCCTGTGTCTGCACAGAGCTGATATAAATAAATTCTTGCTGGTCAGCCAACACTTGCATGTCCATGTCTAGGGGTCCATAGTAGAATGTCACATATTAGTTTGTCCTTGCTTCTCTAAATTACTGCTGTTGGACAAAGTGTAAATACTTACTAATTTCTTATCATCTAGTAATGATGTCTTTAGGTTGCATGCTGTGTTGGCAGAGCTTAGAATACACTGATTGTATCTACTGCAAAAGAGTAAGACCTACCCCTCCCCAAAAGGAGTCTCCTGGGTATGACACTAAACTGCATCTGATGGTGAGGCTCTAGTTCTAGAATTCTGAAGTGTGTGGAGTCACTCCTTCATAGCTATTACTTCCAGGTCCATTCTGACCCAGAGTAGTAGTACCTGTTAGGGTCATATCTATTGGTTATATAAATCTGTTTAAAAATTATTTATATTGTTGGACTGAGTCATAAATAATTTCATTTTAGTTAAATATAATTCATGAATAATTTAAAAATGAATTCATTTCAATCAATAGTATATTTGCCTTTATTTTGAATCATCTCTTTCTATTTATTAAGTAACTTCTTGATTCCTATCAAATAAAATTCAACTGGTTTTGAGCTCAGCAAGTTTTTCTTTGATCTTGAGAAATTATTTTGTCATTCAGAGCATTTTATAGAGAATAAAAAAGATGGAAATCACGTGGTGCAAGGTTTGGTGAATATATTGGTTGGAGTCAAACAGACCAGCTTAAATCCAATATCTTTTTCCTGCTTGATTCTTGCTGAATGTCACTTTGTGTTATCATGGAGAGACAATTCTCCTTTGGACAAATGCAGAGTGTTTTCTTAGAAGATTTTCATGCACATGTTGCAGTGCATTGAATGTCTGATTGTTGTTTAAAAACTCAAAATGAACAATACCATGGTGATCCCACTATACACACAGCATAAATTTTTTCCATGAAACTTTAGACTACAGAGATTCCTTTTTATCAGTCCACTGCTCTTTGCTTTAGGCATAGTCATAAAATATCCATTTTTCATCACATGTCATTTTTATGCCTTGAAAGAAGATTTTTTACTATGGATATGTAATCTTCCTTATTCTTTTAACTTAGTATGAGGAACCCAAATGCCCAGCTTGCTCACTTTTCCTATCTTTTTCAAGTGGCAGTAGATTGTAGATTGGGATGCATTGGGATCAAGTGCTAATTCTTGAGTACTTTTGTGCAGATTGCATTCCACTAATTCTCTTAAAGCAGCTTGTTCAATGTCTAATAAGCGTTCTAGTCTGTGTTCATTTCTCAATGATGTATCACCTGAATGACACCTTGAAAACCAGTTTTGGACTTGGCAGTCAGTAATGCCGTCTTGACCATAAATGCTACAAATTTTTGTAGTTGTTTCTGTAGCATTTATGTTATTCTTAAACTCCTACAACATTAAATTTTGAATATATATTTTAAATTCCTTCAGTTTAAGCTTTGAGATAATAGATTAAATCATGATACACCTTCTTTTACTATTGAAAAAAGAATGAACAATGAAGGCACTCTTTAATCAGGTAATATCCTGTTGCAATAAAAGAATTTGTAAGTTTGAAATGCATAGTTACAACTTGTTCTAAAAATGGAAATTATTTATGACTCAACCCAATAGATCAGAATACTTGATGCCATATAATTGTAAATTATTTGTATTAAGAATAGTTACTTGAATCTATAATTGTTTGCTAAGGATTATTATTAGTTACTTGAAACCATTTAACTGTTTGCAAACAAATGATCATTCTTAAACAGAAATAGTTACAGTAAGTAAATCATAACATGTTTTCAGATGATAGAAATGTTTATTGTAAGAAGTAAGTTATTTTCATGTCTGTGTATCAAGAAAAGGCTGATGTCTATATATATATATATATATATATATATATATATATATATATATAATGATTATCCCATACACATAATTTTGAATATTTACCTGGCACCATGAAATATATAAAGGGTTTAGCTTCAGGGGCCCATCCCTATGTTTAAAAGGAGTAAGATTAGGGGCATTGCATGAGGCAACTGTAAAGGGAGAATGTTAACAGAGCTTAACTATTTTTTACCTGCTCAAGAGTATATGAGGTTTCCTCTTTAAGAACAACCTTGTGTAAAACCTGTTTATAGGTCATGGTGGGTGTAAGGTAAATAATGTATGTATTTACCCAACATCTTTGCCATGTGCAAGTTGTGACACAAGGTCAATTTTTTTCAGTTGGGATTCAAAATTTCTCTTCTAAAGTGGTTACCTTACCTAGGATAAAGAGCTTATTTGGCCTATGATTTACTAGTAGCTGTGTGGAGAACAGATGGGTTCATGCCTTTACAAATGACATCAGCATGAAGTGAAACACAGACTTGTTCAGGATTTGAATTTAAGTTGCCAATTCCATTTGCTATGATGATAATTTTTATGTTAAGGCCTGTATACTTGCATTCAAAATCCTGACTTTTACCAGGGATTGAAAACTAATCTCTGATAACGGTAAGAAATAAACAAATAGGTCAATCAGTTATTGATTGATACTGGTAACATTTACATTAGTACAAGTGTAAGAAGATAGTGTTGTGCCAATCTTCCAAATAGAATAGTTGCAAAAATGAAATACCAATAGCCTCCTGCAGGATTTGAACTCAGGTTGTGGATTTTATTTCCTATGAGGATAACCATTATACTAAACACACCTCCAAATCTGTAAATAATGTATACATCATGTTCCTTCTAGAAATTTTTTTGATCAGTTGATAAAAATATCTAAAACTGCTTTTCTTTTATGTTTTCATCCTGTCAATTGAATCAGGGAGTCCCTGTGGCATTGTGGCTAATGTATTGAAATGAGACATTGTAGTGAGTGAGTTCAAACTCCAGTCATGTTATTACATTCACTTTTGGACTAATACCCTTGGGAAAAGTATGAACACCCATATCTCCAACTAGTTATAAGTTAAATAGTACCACGAATATTTTTTACAAAGATGGCTTTGGCATTAAATTACCTATGAAGATTGATATGCCATTAAACAAAGAAACCAAACTGAATCAACATGTGCTTATTGGCTTTTAATGTCCAGTTCTACCATTATGCTAATTGATTAAACTTCTGCAATCAAAAATAAGGATCAAAACCAAAACCAAAACCAAAATACTTGCTATTTTTTAAAAAAGTTGTTATTTTTATAATATTTTTTCATTTTAATTTATGTTGCTCTATATCACAAACATAAAGAATAAAGCAATTTCCAGTCAAAATTGTAATTTTAATAACAGTGTGGTGTCTGTACTTGCTCATGCCCTGAGAATTGAAATTACTTGAGATACATCCAGTTATGATCTAATGGTTAGTAAGCTAATCTACTGTTGAGTTTGATTCTTACTGTTTGCTCTATATTGTGCCCAAATTAAGCTATGCTTACTTTCCATTGAACTCTTGTAAGTTAGTGAGATGGACTAGTAGACCATTGTTAGTGAGTTCAATTCTCACTAGGTGCTCTATATCCTTAAGCTTTGGAAGTGACTATAATACAGAGAGATTATCAGACCATTGTTATTGAGTTTGATTCTCACTGGGTACCCCATATTTCTTACCTTGTGCCAAGCTAAGCAAAGCTTAGTAAATGACTATAACATAGTCAGGGAGACTAACAGACCATTGTTAGTGAGTTTGTTTCTAACTGGGTGCCCCACACTTCTTGCATCATGCTGAACTAAGGTTAGCTTAGCAAATGTAATTATCAAATGCTAATTAATTATACCAGAGGGGTAAGACTCCCCACCAAAGAGTGTCCTGGATATGACACTAAACAAGCTGATGGTGAGGTTCCAATAATGCTAGAGCTTTGGGAAATGCGGAGTACCCCTTCATTGCCATCACTCCCAGGTCCACTCTGGCCCGGAGTGGTAGCACCTGATAGGGTCCTATCTATGTGTTAAATAGAACTAAACTGTGTACTTATGCTAAACTGAATTACTTGAAATAAAACTGTTTTGATATGTAAACTGCGTACTAATGCTAAACTGAACTGCTCAAAATAGAACTGTTTTGACATGTAAACTGTACTTACATTAAACTGAATTGTATGAAATGGAACTGTTTTGACATTCAACTGTGTGTGGACAAAAACTATGCTTATACTAAACTGAATTGGCTGAATTAGAATTGTTTGACTAAACTGAATAGCTTGTAATAAAAATGTTTTTAACAAACTCTGTACTCATTCTAAACTGAATTGTTTGAAATAGAACTGGTTATTTGTATAAAAATGGATTTGGCATTAAATAACCTACAAAGGTTGATATGCCATAAAACCCAAATGACCAACCGAATTCCATTAGTAGGATTACCAAGTATTGTTTGAGCAATTAGAGATGGATTATCAACTGATTTACCAAATAATCATTTGCCATGATATAATAACATTTTCTTGATATATACTTTATCGTAGAGAATTAAGCAACTTTTTGATTGGCATTAATATTATTAAATACAGATAGCCAAAAGATTTTTTATTAATTTTTGAAATTTTTGATGTCATCCTTCTTAATGTTGCTAATGATGGTAATTGAAAATCCTGCCCTCATCTATTATATAATGATCATGATGTTACATAGTACTCTAAAGCATGTAGTGCTATATCTGAGTTGTATTTCATTCCAACCATCTTGAGTCAGTACTTTTCAGTAATGAACCTATTGCTGAAAAGTACTGACTCAAAATATCCTTCTTGTGATCAAAAGCCATAGAATTCAAATATAAGGTAATTTCTTCCAATGTTGATCAAGTATCAACTGTATTTATATGGTTTTTGAACAGACTGCTAATATAACACTTAACTCTACAATAAAAGTTTGAAACCACAAATTTTTATAAATTCTCAACAAAAAGAGAGGGATACATACCATTGATAACTTTTGATGATTGAATAGTTAAAATAATTTCATTTAAAAATACTACAAATGGACACGCAAAGTCTTTTTTGTTTGTTGATTAGACAGCCTTTCAGATTTATATAATTAATCTTATCCATCATTAAGGATTTTTGGACTATTGGCTTCATCTTTATTGTTATTTCCACAATGTTTTGGCCGATATGTCCTCTGGCCTTCTTCAGGTATTTGTCGAACTCGGGAACCTTCACGGAACTTTGAACTACGTCCTTTATTGAAACTAGGGCGGGGTTGCCTGTTCTGATTCCGTTTGCCATAACAGAACAGGTGACTCCCGTGGTTTCAATAAAGGATGTAGTTCAAAGTTCCATGAAGGTTCCCGAGTTCGACAAACACCTGAAGAAGGCCGGAGGACATATTGGCCGAAACGTTGTGGAAATAACAATAAAGATGAAGACAATAGTCCAAAAATCCTTAATGATGAAAATCAACAAGCTTCGTTTCAGAAATTTAGACAACTAATCTTACCTAATTCTAACAAAGCATTCACTTCATCATCAATTTAATTTTGAGAAATACTGGAGTTTTTTTTAATATCCCTTTGAATAGTAGAGGGTTTTAGTATTTGACTTATTGGCACACTGGATCATGCAGATGGTTGATTTTGAAGATGTGTTTTTCCAATAACTTCCATGGTATCAAATGAAGTCCAATGTAGTTGACAAATAACTGTATTGTTTATTATTTTCAGATTACCATTTGGAACTAAGTTTCTCCATTATTCTCTCTTGTCTTTGTGTTTTGGAAAATGATAAATGGATATTTTATTGATCTCACACATAGTTTTTGTCTTCTGTAATTTGTTTAGCAACCAAAAACACAACACTTGTAGACCATTGCTTGAAACTAGGTAACATATGAAATGATAGATTAGGCTTCTCAAGCATAATTATTCCTTTTACTGCTTCAAATTAGGGTTAACTTTTCAAGCCAAATTGATTATACTCTTTGTTCCAACTTCCAATAATTTAAGAACAGAAATGTTAGTGGGTTACCTTAAATCTGTGAATCCATGGTTTAAATTGATTATTTTTATTTGCTGTATTGGTTTTGGGGTTTTTGTTAACAAAGGTTTGCAAATTATTACATAATCTTTTAATCAATTCATGAGTCAATTAATTATCAAGTTAATTAATTATCTTTCCCAATGTGTTACTCATCCAGATAACACCCCTTTGCTCAATTTAAAGGGATGGGGATTGTTTTTTTTCTGGTGTTTGAGGTACCCCACAATAGGAATGTCAAAGAGATAAGCTTTGGCTATTTTTGAGACGAAGCCTCATGGTGGGATAATCTACCACAGTGCACTTTAATCTTGGTTACTCTTCTTGAGCCAAAAATTAGTTCTATGCTCAACTTGAGTAAAAAAATATATAAATAAATACTTTAGAAGAACCTGGAGAAATGACTGAACACCATTTCATTTGAATTAAATTCTATTATATGACATATTTAGATAAAAATATTTTTCATTAATTTTGTTATAAGAGTATGATATTAGGGTTTGTTTTACGCTTCAATGGAAAATTTTAAAAATGGATCTAAATGTTAATATTTGTTTATTTTACCTTAAAGGAAAACAACCATAAAAAAAGAAAAAGATAGAAAGATTCTATGAATGCATTTGTTCTTCATATACTAGAGAAAAATATTGAAGTAACTTAGTGAAATAGAAATAATTTATTTTTGATAAATTTTTAAGTATAAAAACAAGAGTAGAAAAACATCTCGGAAAAGATGTACGTCTTTTAAAATTGGACATTGACTTTGTGTAATATTATTTATTAATTTCATTTTTTCTTTAATTCTAACAAGTAAATCATTACAGTTCACTCAATGAGAAAAAGAAAATATGGTAAAAAAAATAATTTTTAACTTTTAGAAACAAATATAGAGGCTGTGAAAAAAAAAGAATTCGTTTTTGAAGTGTAAATTGTTTTTTTTTTCTTTAAGAAGTCAGAATAAATTTTTAACAGAAAAATACTGATTTTTTTTTTTTGAGAAGAACCTTAATAAACTTTAAGTGAAAATGTAAATAAAGGGGAAAATATTTGATAACCTTTTATTTAAAGATGTTAAATAAGAAGTTTAAAATTCAAAGTAACTCAAATAAAAAGATTAAGATTCCTACTCACCATTTTTGCATAGTAAATTACAGACACAAAAGTTTGTATTTACAAATAATAACTCCAAATATTTGATAAACTTTAATTCAAAAAAGTTAAATAAAAAGTTTATAATTCAAAGTAACAAGAAAACCATGATTCCAACATACATTTTTGCACACAGACCCAAAAGTTTGTATTAACAATTTACATAAAAAATAATATAACAACTCAAAATAAAATAAATAAATAAATCTTATAGTCAATTACTTCAATTAAGTAAAGTAAATGATATTCCAAATTTAAGGAAAAATTTTGTTGAATTTCTGAAGCCAACAACACAGGACTAGCTAGTTCAATTGCAAACAAAAACTAAAATTAACCTCCAGTTCTGTCCATTCTGTTTTTAGTGTTTATGGTTAGTTTCCATATCACTATAAATTGATTTGTAGTACAAAATAGATAATGAAACTTCTTTGAAACACAAGAACAAAAGGTTTATTCTTATAGCAGAAGTAAACTTGAGTCAGAGTAAGAAAAGGTTCTTTTTGGTGTTGTAGGTAGTACGTTGGTTCTCAAGTTTGTAGAAGGTGTGTCACTGTAGCAGGTAGCTCGTGTGACTGGCCGGAGAGCTGGTTCTTTTGTGTGTGTAACTGGTAGAAAGTAGCTGCATATCTTCAGTGAAGATCTTCCATGCTGGAATGTCCGTAGGAGAGGATGAGAGAGAGAGGTTTTTCTTCGCTGCTGACTGAGTGCTCTCTGACTCTGACGACTTCCAAAAAAGGGCTAGAAGAAAAAGTTCTTGAGAGGTTGATTGAATCAATGCGCTCTGCCCACTGATTGGTCAGTGTGTGGCCAAATCGCTTGGTGGGGGCATGGATTGGCGAGTGAAAATAGATGTGACTGTTATATGTTCATTATGATTTGGCTTCTAATGTAGATTGCCATGGCTCTATACCTCAGTTTTGAATTCAGAATTTTCCTTCTTCTAGACTAGTTGCCTAATCAATGCTAAAGATGTAGTCTGCCCTACTATTTACTCTTAGCTCGGGTAAGAATAGATTAATTTATGCTTTTCTCAAAGACATTATCAAGAAGTGAAATGTAAACAGCCTTGTCCAGGCCTTGAAATCAGATTACCAATTACCTTGTTAGATTATCTTTATTTTTAATAGTAGGTGATGTTGGTAGGTTGGGGTGCAATTAAAATTTTGATTAAAGTCACATAAAGGCTTTCACCAAAACAATTTTTATTTTTTCTTATTCCTGGGTAGAAAGTATTATTTCCTAGTCAGTTACATCTAAAGTAAATGGGAAATTTCTATTTTTCTCTTCAAATTTTGCTTTTGTGATCTGAGTTTTGAAAATTTCAAAACATGATACGAGACTATATTTGGGGGTGGATTTGTGAAAGTGAGATTATTTTTGGGGGTGGATTTGTGAAAGTGAGACTATATTTAGGGATGGATTTGTGAAAGTGAGACTATATTTAGGGGTGGATTTGTGAAAGTGAGACTATATTTGGGAGTGGATTTGTGAAAGTGAGACAATATTTAGGGGTGGATTTTTGAAAGTGAGACAATATATAGGGGTGGATTTGTGAAAATGAAACTATATTTAGGGGTTGATTTGTGAAAGTGAGACTATATTTGGGAGTGGATTTGTGAAACTGAGACTATATTTAGGGGTGGATTTGTGAAAGTGATTTACATTACAGTCAAAAGTCTTAAAAACTACCAGATATTTTTATTCATTTTTCTATAACTTTAACATAAATACAAGTAAATTTTGGTTCTTATGTTTTATTATCAAGGGTACAAAAGCAAAGTTTTTAGGAAATAATGGTTAGATTGTTACAACATAAGCAATTAAGAAATAATACTTACTATACCAGAATAAAAATTTGTGTTACATTATTATTGCATTGATGGGTGCAAATAAAATTTTAATTATTAAGTATTGTTTATGGCAATGGGAGAGGGATCAAATTTTTTTAGGGCCCTATGAAGGGTCTGCTTTTATATGTATGTGAATCAATATTATATGTTAATATTAGATAATATTATACTATTTTATTATTTAATAATTCATAACAAGTAGACCTTGAATTCTGCCTTCATCTAGTTTGTGTGGGTGGTAGTGGTGGTGGTGGAAAGCAAACTGCTTCCTACTTTTCTTCCTTCATTACTCACCTGTTGCTGCCTTAAATAAAGGCAGGTGTCAAGTTAAAGTTAAGTATTTTACTCAAAAAAAGAAGGGAAAAAAGTAAGTAAAGTAACCAGAATGAAAGCATTTTTGAGATTTTTAGTTGGTGTCTCAGGTTCAGTTCCATTTTTTAAAAAATCAGTACATTGAAACTTATCAAATATTTTTGTATTTACTAAGTAAATTAAAAAAAAATCATTGTCTTGTCAGTGGAGCTTAGAATATGTTAACTGTATCCTCGGCTGAGGGGTAAAAAATCCCCACCCACCACAAAATAGGTGTGTCCTTTGTATGATACTAAACAGCATCTGATAGTGAAGCTCCAGTTCTGAAGATTTGAGGAGTGTGGAGTACACCTTCCTTGCCATTACTCCCAGGTCCACTCTGACCTGGATTGGTAGAACCTGTTAAGTCCCATCTATGAGTCAAATAGATCTGTTTAAAATTATTTGTATTTGATAGGATCATGTGCAAAAAAAAAAAAAACTCTTAAGAAACAACAACACAAAATATGTAAGGTTAGACCAATTCTGTCTTTGTTTTCACTGCATTGGCTTGCTTCCAAGCTGTCAAGGCTTGACCAATTCTGTCTTTGTCTTCACTGCATTGGCTTGCTTCCAAACTGTCAAGGCTAGACCAATTCTGTCTTTGTGTTCTCTGCATTGGCTTACTTCCCAGTTGTGAAGGCTAGACCAATTTTGTTTTTGTCTTCTCTGCATTGGCTTGCTTTTAAACTGTCAAAGCTAGACTAATTCTCCTATTCTGTCTTTGTGTTCTCTGCATTGGCTTGCTTCCCAGCTGTCAAGGCTTGAACAATTCTCCAATTCTGTCTGTGTTCTCTTCATTGGCTTGCTTCCAAGCTGTCAAGGCTAGACCAATTCTGTCTTTGTCTTCACTGCATTGGCTTGCTTCCAAGCTGTCAAGGCTAGACCAATTCTGTCTTTGTCTTTTCTGCATTGGCTTGCTTCCCAGCTGTCCAGGCTAGACCAATTCTGTCTTTGTCTTCACTGCATTGGCTTGCTTCCAAGCTGTCAAGGCTAGACCAATTCTGTCTTTGTCTTCACTGCATTGGCTTGCTTCCCAGCTGTCAAGGCTAGACCAATTTTGTTTTTGTCTTTTCTGTATTTGCTTAATTCCAAGCTGTAAATGCTAGACTAATTCTGTCTTTATCTTCTCTCTGTTTTTTCCTTATCACGTGATCTATCTCCACCAATCACATGCCACTGTCAATTTTACAAACCTTTATGTCTCTCTGTAACTCCTATCATGTGATACTACTCTTATCAATCAGTGCTTATTTTTCTTAAAGTGTGAAGATAAAATGGGGTAGTGCCTAAAGTGGAATGGTCAATATAAAATAAGGGTTCTAAAAACTGTAGACCTTGCCTAAAAGACAAATAAAATATTATTAGAGTCCTTAATTAGAATAGACTTTTAGATAAAAGATACATATTGGTATTCAGGTTTTCTTGAGCATAGATATTTACTGTGTTGACAGGTGCCTGACTTGATCATGACTACATGACTATACTTGAAACTCTTAAGAGGAAAGGGGGTTGTCCTCATGGTGTAATTGTTAAAGCGATGGACTGTGGAATTCTAGTAAGCAAGTTTTAACTCCAGTCGCACTATTACATTTACTTTTGGACAAATACCCTTGGGAAAGGTATGACCCCCCCTTATCCTCCAAGCTATGGGCTAAATAGTACCACTACTGTTTTTCTAGTAGAATGGCTTTGGCATTAAATAACCTACAAAGGTTGATATGCCATTAAACAAAGAAATCAAATTGAATATAAAAAGGATAGTACCAAGAGCAGGACTTTAATTTTTACTTTAAAAGCACTAAAACCAATGCTGTTTTATTTTCATTTTTTACTGCTGCTTTGATTCTTAAAATAACTCTTTAATTTTTATATGAACTGTGCTTAGATAATTTTGAGTAATATTTGAATACATATTAGCATAATGAAGATGTTCAACTGTAACATTATAAAACAGAGTGGGGGGTTGTGGAAGTATTTTAAAAAATGCAACTATTAAGAACTGATAATCAAATAAAAGATCCTGAAAATGGAATAAAGAGATATGTTATGATAAGTTGGAAGGCATTTATTAAAAAAAGAAGTATAATGATGGACACTTAAGCAATATAGTCAAAGTAAATACTTAGTGTATAATATCAATATATAAAATATTGTTGTAAAAGAAAGAAATGAACTAGACCAAAAGAAAAGTCACTGAGAGATCAGCAGAGAAGACAATGCTCAGAATTGCTATGATGTATAAATGAGAAACATGAAAATTATGGAAATCAATAGAAAAGTCATAGAGAGATCAACAGAAAGGCTAATGGTAGGATTTTCTAGGATGTATGAATGGGAAATATGATAATTAAGAAAATCAATTGAAAAGTCACAATGAGATTAATGAAATGGTTAATACTTAGAATTGCTATGATATATGAATGGTAAACACGGAAATTAAGAAAATTAAAAGAAAAGTCACAGATCAACAGAAAGGCCAAATGTATGAATTGCTATGATGTATAAATGGGAAATATGGAAATTAAGAAAATTGATAGAAAAGTTATGAGGATATCAATGGAAAGGACAATGTTAAGAATTGCTATGATATATGAATGGGAAACAGAAATTAAGAAAATCAAAAGAAAAGTCACAGATCAATAGAAAGGGCAATTCTAGGAACTGCTATGATGTATGAATGGGAAACATGGGAAATAATATAATTGATAGAAAAGTCACAGAGATCAATAAAATGGTCAATGGTTTGAATTGCTATAATTTATCAATAAGAAACATGGAAAATAAGACAATTGATAGAAAAGTCACAGATCAACAGAAAGGGCAAGGCTTGGAATTGCTAGGATGTAGGAATAAGAAACATAGAAACTAAGAAAATGGTTTAAAAAAATCACAGAGAGATTAATAAAATGGTTAATGTTAGAAATAATACCAATGGATGAAAAAGAAGTCAACATGGATGAGAGAGAAGACTATGGGAGAAATTATTAAGCAACGAAAATGGAAGTGGGCAAGATATACTTATGGAAGTTAGGATAATAGATGATACAAATGGTTAATGGAATGGTTCCCAATAAAAAAAAGTGCAATAGAAAAAGACCTGACAGAAAATGGAAAAATGAGATAGTTGAGTTTGTTGAGAGGTGAGCATGATGAAGGTTATCATGGAATAAAGTAGGAAAGGCTTTTGTCCAATAGTGGACTCAAAATGGCTGCCTATACTGTTGCTGTTTATAAGTAAAGGTTGACTATGAAATAGTATTGAAAGGAAGTGGATATACTGACAGAGCTTTTGTTTTCAATGAAATAGCAATAATAGATATAAAAGAAGTAAAAAATATAATATGGTTTCAACTCTTTCAATAAAAAAGCAGTAAAAATCAAAGTAGGAAAAGGTTTTTAAACTTAATAATTGAACATTTTTCTAGATGAAATGTGCAGATCAACAGAAATACAATAAAAATTAGTTTCAGCTTTATGGATAAAATATGCTGTATAATACAAAAATATAACTACAAGGTAATTAACAACAAAAGTAAAAAATAACACTCCTTGAAATTGTTAAAAGAATGATTGTCTGTTACAAGCCAAATTTTTAGCATACAATGTGATGTATCAAGCTATTGTAAAAACTGAAAACTGACCTGATATGGTTTATGAACAAAGCTGGATTCAGTAATCATGTATTAATTTAAAAATAGGCAAAATGTTATAAAATAATGCTGTCAAAAACGTATGAAGCAATGTAAAAATAAAAATGGTATAGAGTCTAAAGGGGAATGGTCAATATTAGAGAGAGCCTATTTTTGTAATGAGGGATCTAAAAGTTGTAGACCATACCAAGAAGAAAAATTAGATATAATCAGATTCTCAGTTCTGAAATAAAAAGAATCTGAATTGGTATCCAAGTGTTGTCATGGAAGTAAACATTTTCTATGTCAATGGAAGCTTGATTATATTGTGGCAACATTACTTTACTTTTGTACCATCAAAAGACAAGAGTATTATTAATGACAAACATTGAATCTTTATTTGTAATGTATACCTGAAACTTTTCTGATGATTGGAATGGAGAAACTTGGTGATGTTTCAGTTATTATTAAACTCAATGATGTTTGAAAATGATATTTTCAATTATTAATAATGATATATTTGCTCTACACTACTTTTTGTATTGAACACTGTTTTATTTCATATGATTATTTATTATTTATTATTATTCTATGGTTTATTCCTTTGTTCTTATACTAATGAGTTAGTTTTGTTGATAGTTTTTGAAAGAATGTTCGTTATACCATTTTAAGTAATAAATATATATATATATATATATATATATATATATATATATATATATGAGGCTTATTAAAAGACATCAAGATTGAAACTATTTATCAAGAAATGAACAAAGAATTAAATGTTAATTTTCTTGAAAACTTTCCCTTTGGTATCCAACACACTTATTCCAGTGAGTTTTACATTGATCAAAGCACCTCTGAAATTCTTGTTTTGATTTGGTATGAAACTGCACCATTTTATTTCTTTTAATGCCCTCCATGTACTCAAATCTTATTCCTTAGAATTATTTTTAGTTCAGTAAACAAGAAAAAGTTGCACAGTTTAAAATATCAAGTAAATGTTTTACCTTAATTTTTATTATTTCCATTTCTTAGTTTATAACTATTTCTATTAATCAAACTTTTTCAATATAGTTTAGTTTCTTTGTTTTAATGGCTTATTAACCTTCATGGGTTATTAAATACAGTCCTTGTAAAAGAACACCTGTGGTATTATTTAACCCATACTGGGCGGTATTAGGGGTTCCCAAGGGTATTAGTTTGATTTAAATTCACTATACAACTATTAATGTGATTGGAATTAGAAATCGCTTACTATGATATCAGAGCATTAACCACTACACTATGAGTACTCTCTCCCTTTCTAAAATCTCTTACTTAATCTGCTTATATTTCTAAATTCATATCATTTATCTTTCTCATATCTATCAAACTATCTTTTTATTTATCATTTGATCAGGTATCAGTGAATATTTCTTATTTCTATTGATTTTTTTTGTAATCTCAGCATACTTGTATTTTTTGCAACAAATAAAAAATGACTATAAAAGGCACACAGTGAGGATCAAACTCACTGGTGAGGTTCTTTTATTGACATTTATGAAGATCAGTTTATTATGGCATAAGACCATAGCACACTGATGATCAAACTTACTACAGTAGCAATAATATCTGGTAAGGTTCATTCATTGATATTTACTAAGCCCAACTTATTATGACACAAGGCTATAGTAATAGAGCACCCAGTGAGGATCAAACTCACTACAGTAACAATGGTCTCTGGTAAGATTCCTTTATCAATATTTACTAAGTTCGGTTTACTATGACATAAGGCTATAGTAATAGTGCACCCAGAGAAGATCAAACTCTCTGCATTAGAAATAATCTGTGAAACTAGCTAGCTAACCATTACTCTATGGAGATGTCCCTTAATGATATGTACTAAGCTCAGCTTATTATACGAAACAAACTCAGTATAGTTGTCGTCTATGAAAGAAACATTGAATATTACTAAATGTAGAGTCATCTTGATATTAACTTAGCTGAGCTTCTTCTGTCATAAAGTTGCAAATGTAAAGAAGAGCACCCACTACAGAAGTATCACAATAGTAAAATAGCCCAAGTATGTTATTAAATCAATTTAATTCATTCAATTAAAAACCAATGAATTCTGAATGAACATTTGCTATTTCAAAAACAATCAATGCCCAATAAACATTCCCTTCCTCAAAAGCATTGAAATTAAAATAAAAATGTTTGTTTCAAATTATTGAATGCAAAGTCTATGTTTGTTTCTCATGAAGCAATAAATTTTTTTATTAAAATTTGTTGTTATTCTTTTTCAATCACAAGGTATTTAGATGCTAGTGGTGTAATGGTTAGCAAGCTCAACTAGCAAATCTTTATGAGTGAGTTTGAGTCTCATTGGGTACTCCTTTCATATGGCCTTGGGACGCATCTAAGCAAAAAGCTTAGTAAATTACCACAATGTATTTAGACTCTATATTTGTTATTTAAAAAGAGATGAATTAACTCTTTCAGCCCATTACACTGGTATACTAATCATAATTTTATTTTCCACCACACTAGTTTACCAGTTTACCAAATGGCAGTGGGTAAATTTTGGCTAAGGAGCTCAGGGCTCAAAGGGTTAAGAATGGACGTTTGTTTCTTATGAATCTATTAAATTTGTTTCTTACAATTAAATTTCATCCTTTAAAAATGAATTTTTGCTTTTAAAGACAATAAATTCACAATGTATATTCCTTTATTTCTAACTGTAATGATTTTATGTAGATTTTTTTGCAAAATAATAAGAGGGTGTCATCGTGGTGTAATGGTTAAAGTGACGGACTGTTGAATCGTAGTATGCGAGTTTGTACTCCAGTCGCGCTATTATGTTCACTTTCCTTAGGAAAGGATTGAACCCCCTTATCCTCCCAACTATGGATTAAATAGAACCACTACTGTTCTTCTAGGAGAATGGCTTTGGCATTAAATAACCTAATTGATATGCCATCAAACAAAGAAACCAAACCAAACCAATCAAAATAATAATTTTAAATTCTAATCTTTCCGTAAAAATATTCAGAACATTTGTATCTTCCCTTGAAAACATTCTGTTCAGATTGTATATTTGTCCCCATGAAATAATGAAATCAGAATCAATGTTTGTTTCTTCAAAAACTATGGATTCAGAATATATAACTTTTCCTTCAATAGTTAAGAATTTAATATCTAAATTTGTTTCTTGCTATGTAATTTCACCTGTTATTAGTAAATTTCTTTTTTCAAAGACAATAGATTCACATTATTATTTTATTATCTGTATAAACCCTCAAAGATTCCTTTGTCCATTCAATACCTCCATTTCCTCTTATCTTTTACCTGTCTTTCTGATATTAGCAGAGGTAATTTAGTTTCTTCTATTAGGTCATTCCATCACTTTGGAAGTTATTCTCTACTTCTGTTGGTAAAATTCTTCTTGTATGAATTAACTGACATTGCCTTTGTGTACTTCATGACCAAAACATTTCAATCCTTTTTTTTTATTATGTCAGTGATTTGTTTTGGTATTTCAAGGTCACTTCTTATACAGTTCATTTTGATATGATTTATTCAAGAAACTCCTAACATAAACTTGAAACAATCATTTTCAAATATATTCAGTTTTCTGTTGTCTTCCTCCTTCAAATTTAAAAGTTTCTTTTGCATATATGGCTATTAGGACGATTAGGGCATAGTATTGATGAAATATGATTGCTATTGAAAGATATCTTAATTTCCATATTTTTTGTTCGTCTATCAAATGCTGAAGAAGCTAAAACTATCCCTCTTACATCTAATGAGTTTCTTCATTGTTCATTTTCAAATAATCTATTAATCTCTCTTTGTTCCTTTAAAAAATGATTCCAGATTCTGTTTTTTCATTGACATAGAATGAATTCAGATTTTATATTTCTCCATTCAGAAACAATAATTACTATATTCCCTTCTTGAAAGCAATAAATTCAGAATAAACACTTGCTTCTTTAAAAGTAATCAAATCATAATCTATGATTCTCCCTTTGAAAATACTAAATTTACTATGTCTATTACATGTCATGTAAAACTGTGAATTCAGAATCTACATTTTTCCTTTGAAGACAATAGACTTAAATTTTTCATTTATTCTTTCCAAAGACAATACATAAAAAACAAGGAATTCAAAATGTATATTATTACTTCCTTCTGAAGCACTAAGTTTTGAATCTGTATTTTTACAAAAATAAATTCAGAAAATGTATGAAGGTCATTCAATAAATAAGGTGAAATATTGCCTAATAAATCAACAATAGGAAACACTTTTTCAAGGAACCGGGTCATTGGCCTAATGAGTAGAGTGTTTGCCAATGGTCCAGGAGACCGGGGTTCAATACCAGGTTGAGTGATACCAAAGACTCAAAAAATGGTACTTGATACTGCCTTGCTTAGCACTCAACACTATAAGGTGAGGATCAAGAGTAAAGAGGAGGAATACTGGGACTGGAGTAGCGCCCTCCCCTACATCTTGGTGTAGAAGTTATTGAAAAGGGAGCCTTCGGGTCACCCTCGACTTAGGTCGCCAACTTTACTTACGTTTTATATCTCAGATGACTGTCAGCATGACCTTCTTTACTGATTGCTCTACTTGCAATGTTTTCTTTACCAGAAAGTGTGTTTCCACTCTATGGACTGTTTTTTCAACTCAGGCTTGTAGTAGCAAACCTATTTGTAAACATTATTTTAATTAAAACATGCTTCTCCATACACATCACACATTTTTCTTTAAATTTTATATGGTTTGCACTTCTCAGCTAGCAAACATTTGATTTGCAGCCATTTCAAATAGCCTTAAAACAAGTACATTTACAAGATTAGAATAATTTTTTAAATAAACCAATTCCAAATAATGCAAAGTTTATTTTTAAGGAAAAAGTCCTGAAAAAAGTTTATTTTGCTTTAAAAAAATTCCCCTTATGTATTGAATGGTCTTTGTAAATGTTTCAAATAAAAAACCCCAATGTTTTAGATACCAACAGTTGACTAAATCATAGACTTCTTTTTTGGTCAAGTTGTCTTATTTAGGTTTCTTTGGTTCATTGAGAAAGAAAAGAGTGCATAGGTATTGATATATGTCAGTGAATGTTGATTGGGAGTTGTCTCCTCTTTATTTGTAGCCAGTTTGAAGTTTGTCAAGGAAAGATCGCACTGAAATCTAATTGTAATTTGCATAGCTAGTGTGTTAATAATCATATAGATGTGAAGTCTTTGAGTATCTGTTTTGTATATCGTTTAAGATGATATGTCACTTGTGCAAAATACTAAATGTCAAATGGTGACAGCTTATCCCAAATAAATTCCTACTGGAGAAATCTAAATACCCTAGCTTATATGATGTACTGGCTCAAAATAACCTAAGATGGGTTGGTCACTTGAACAGACTTGTGAACAGCAGACTGCCAAAACAGATCCTGTATCCTCATCTTAGAGAAGGGTCATGGAAAACAGGTAGATTAAAACTCAGGCATAAAGGTATCTTCAAAAGAAATCTGGGGGTCATGAACATTCCTTTAGACAATAAGCAATACCTGTCCAAAATCCATAATGGCAGGAGTGGTAGAAAACTACTGAGATTCAAGTTTTGCCATTTCAAAAAATTGACATTTGTAAATAATACTAAAGGGAAGATAACTGATATTTCCATTAAATTCGGAGTCATATCATATCTCAACTAGAGGAGTCCCTGTAACGTAATAGCTAATGTACTGGGCTGTGATATCATAGTAAGTAAGTTTAAACTTTAGTTGTGTTATTACATTCACTTTTGGACTAATACCCTTGTGAAAGTTATGATTTCCTTTATCCCTCCAGTCATGGGTTAAACAGTACCACTACTTTTCTTCTACATCTGGAATTAAATAACCTTCAAAGCTTGATATGCCATTAAACAAATGAAGCCAAACCAAACTTTTATCTCAACCCATTAAATTCCTGACTGTATCATATTTTTAAGCCATTGAAATTAGGGCCATGTTATACCTTTAATCCATTAAATCTTTTGGAGACATGTTTTGTCTATTAAATTTCTAAATTATATCTCTAACCTATTATATTTAATTATCCTATTTCAATCAATCAAATTTGAAGTCATATTATTCCTCTCTCTATTAAATTTACATTCCATTGAATTTAGAGTTATGTCATATCTCTAATTCATCTATTTTTAAACTCATTTAAAGTCATATCTTGTTTTTAATCTTATTATATAATGTGTTTATTAATATCTTACTGTAGGTAACCATTATAATATAATCATATATGAAGAAAATAGAAAAACAAAGTTATCCAAAAGTGATGAATTTATTATAATGGAAAGTGTTGTATCATGGTAAGGAAGAGATACACAGTGAAATAAAGAGTTAATTATTTATTAACTGAAGTGATACAGTCCAATAAATGTTATAAGTCTTGCGCTGTGGGTGTTACATCCAAAGTTGGTCTTACTATTCACTGAGATCTTGCAAAACTCCTGTGCTTAAGAAACACAATGTCTTTTATACCTCCATAAATACTGGAAGTCACGTGGTATGAGCCACTATACAACAGCAAGTCAACATCAAAACATTACGGTTTTAATAAACCTTCATCAGGTCTTTAAGATAGTGAAAAATGTTGCTAGAACATTAAAATATCCATCGCTGTTCTAGCAACATTTTATTATCATCTTAAAGTCCTGATAAAGGTTTATTAAAACTGAAACATTTCAATGTTGACATTCCATTGAAATAAATTCATCACTTTCGAATTACTTTTTTTTTCTATTTTCTTCATATGGTTGGATTTATTTCTATTATTTACTTTCATAATCATATATATAATATATTAAATTCAGATTTTTTTTAATATAGCATTTGTAGTCAGTTAGTTATCTAATTTTTTTCTCAGTTATAATCTTTTACAACTATTCTCTTGAGTATATTGTTTATTGATAGAATTGTTTCAAGAAAAGGCTACAAGTGTCATTTAAGTGTCTCTACTTATCACAAGTACCTGCTAGATATAAATTTTCAAAATGTATTTGTCATGTATCATTGATATGATATTATGAATTTTGAATTGTATCACACGTTCTGCCCGCTATCAATAATTTCTTGAAAGCAAACAAAAATCTTTAAAGCCAGATAAGCCGGTTCTACCTACTTTGAAGTTTAGTGCTACACAATCTTCCTGATCTTTTTTTTTTACTACTATACTAAATTAAATATAATAAATATCAATAACCCTAATAATTGATTGACCTGTTTTGTGATTAACATATTTGTTTATTTCTTACTGGAGTCAGAGGTCAGAGTTCAATCTCAGGTAAAAACCAGAATTTTAAATGTTGGTTTTCAAAGCAGACATGCTGTTTCTATTTGGAAGATTAGCACTACACAATCTTCCTGCACCTGTTCTAATGAAAGTGTAAGTAAAGTAAAGTTGGCAATTGTAGTTGAGAGTGACCCAAAGGTTCCCTTTTCAATAGTTACTATACCAAGGTGTAGGCAAGGGCACTACTCTTTTCCTTGGATTGCTCCATTTTACCCTTGATCCTTACCTCATAATGCTGAGTGTTAATCAAGGAGGTGTCAGGTACCATTTTTTGAGTCTTTAGTATAACTCAACCTGGGATTGAACCTTGGTCTCCTGGGCCATTAGTGAACACTGTACCAACGGAAGTATAAAGTAAGTAAAGTTGGGGACCTTAGTTGAGGGTGACCTGAAGGCTCCCTTTTCAATAGCTACTACACTGAAGTGTAGTGGAGGGCACTACTCCAAGTGTAAGTAAGTTGGCGACCAAAGTTGAAAGCTACCCGAAAGCTCACTTTTCAATTGCTACTACACTGAGGTATAGGGGAGGGCGCTACCCCTTTCCCTGGATTGGTCCACTTTACCCTTGAAATGTACCTTATAATGCTATATATGTGTATGTATATATATATATATATATATATATATATATTTAAAGTAGCAATTCTCTTTTTGAAATTGATATTTTATTATTTAATTCATTTTACTCTTCTGCATTTTCTAATAATGCAGCACCTCCCAATATTTTCCAGTAAAAATATGACTAAAAAAACATTGCTTTAAAATATCACTTAGAAAGCATTACTTTAAAATATCACTAAAAAACATTGCTTTAAAACATCACTAAAAAACATTGCTTTGAAATATTACTTAGAAAACATTACTTTAAAATATCACTTAAAAAACAATGCTTTAAAATATGACAAAAAAAAACATTGCTTTAGAATATAACTTAAAAAAATGTTTTAAAATATTAATAAAAAAAATTGCTTTAAGATATGACTAAAAAACATTGCTTTAAAATATCACTAAAAAACATTGCTTTAAAATATCACTAAAAAAACATTGCTTTGAAATATTACTTAGAAAACATTACTTTAAAATATCTCTTAAAAAACAATGCTTTAAAATATCACTAAAAAACATTGCTTTAAAATATCACTAAAATTACTTCATTGCAATTGCTCCCAGGTCCACTCTGATCTGGAGTGGTAGCACTTGATAGGGTCCAATCTTTGGGTCAAATAGAACAAACTGTGCGTGCAAATAAATGACTGATGTTAAATTGAGACTGTTATATAACAATACTTAAAATCATTTAAGTGTGTATAAAAAAAGGCTCAGGCTTATTTAAGAATGTTATCTACAAAATGTGTTTACAAATCTTTTATATATTTAATATGTATAAAGCATGTATAAAGATGATTTGGCATTAAATAACCTAGAATAGTTGATATGCCATCAAATCAAACCAAACCAAACTTATTTATCAGCTGTAAAAACTTAATTATATACTCAATAATCAATCCCTGTTTATTACATTTAATGAAATGTGTCTCAAAAATTTTTTATATATATTGGCTGGTTGAGTAGAGTGTCCGCCAATGGTCCAGGAGACCGGGGTTCAATCCCAGGTCAAGTCATACCAAAGACTCAAAAAATGGTACTTGATGCCACCTTGCTTAACACTCAGCATTATAAGGTAAGGATCAAGGGTAAAGTGGAGCAATCCAAGGAATGGAGTAGTGCCCTCCCCTAAACCTCAGTGTGGTAGCTATTGAAAAGGGAGCCTTCGGATCACCCTTAACTAATGTTGCCAACTTTAAAAATATATATATATATATATATATGTGTGTGTGTGTGTGTGTGTGTGATGTTACAACTATAAAATAAGATAAAACACGGTAAAAACTCTTGTCTGTGAGTTTCACATAATTGACCTTCAGGTGGGCTTTTATCAAGACATTTGAAGTCAAAACTTCAGACATGTCCATACAAACCCACTTGAAAATCAATCATGTGAAACTCAGTCATGAGTTTTTACTCTATTTTATTTTATTTCATAGTTAAAATATCATATATATATATATATATATATATATATATATATATATATATATATATATATATAACCATAAAAAACAGAAATAAATCTGATGGCATGTAGATATAAAAGTATGAGCAAATAAAACATTCTGATGATGTATTTATTCATATATGATAACATGAAAATGTCTAACATTTTGTTTTTTTAGTTAAACTATTTTTGGGGTCATTTCAAAAGATGATGTTATAATACTTCATCTGAAAAATATTTTCAAATGAAAAAAATGGAACAAAAAAATTTAAAAAATTCTTAGCATTCTATTATTGTTAATCGTGTTCTGTTTCAAAATATAGTGATGTAATTAGTATTCAAAATTCTTTTTTTTTTTTTAAAAAAAAGGATAACATCTTTGTTTTAGATTAAAGACAAAAATTCAACTTTTATAACAATTGTGAATTTAAAAAAAAAACCTTTCTAAAATAGCATCTATTGGTGTTGTTTAGAAAATGTTTAAAAATTTCTATTTGCATAGGTGAGAAACCGACTGTCATAATGCACCACTGAATCTATGTCTATGCTATCCAAACTGATATATATATATATATATATATATATATATATATATATATATATATATTTAAGTAAGTAAGTTAAGTTGGCTGACCGTAGTTGAGGGTGACCCAAAGGTTCTTTTTCCATATATGACCAGCCCATTGACATAGTGGTTAAGTGTTCGCCAATAGTCCGAGATACCTGGGTGTAATCCTACGTCAAGTCATACCAAAGACTCAAAAAATTGTACTTGATGCCTGCTTGCTTAACACAGCATTTTAAGGTATGGATCAAGGGTAAGTAGAACAATCCAGAGAAAGGAATAACACCCTCCCTTACACCTCAGTGTCATAACTATTGAAAAAGAAGGGATATATATCATCATCATCATCATCATGTTGTGCCGCTAGCACGGATATCCCTGACCCTCACTCGCCACTTCTCCCTATCGTTCATCGCTTCTGGCAAGTCTTTAGGGCTACATCCCATATCCTCACATAGCTGCTGTATGTATGTTCGAGCTGGTCGTCCTGCTTTTGCTTGGCCATATGTGGGGGTCCATAGGTGTACATCACTTATTAGCTCGTCCCTGCTTCTCCTGCAGTGTCCTGCGTATCTGGTTCGTATAACTTGTATAGTTTTCATGATGGGAGGTAGGTGGCCGCATAGTTGGTGCCTTGTGAGATGTTGCCATCAGGACTTATTCAATATTGCTTGCAACATTTTTGTGTAATTGCCGTCTAGCTTCTTCTCCAGCCGTTTAGTTAGCGTCCAAGTAGTGCATCCATACAGCAGTATCAATACGACTGCTGCCTGGAAGAAACTGCGTTTCATTTTATCAGTCAGGTTTGATTTCCATATGATCGATAGCCTATTGATAGCTGTCCATGCCTTCATTAGCTGCGTGTCGATGTCTTTTTCGGTTGATGAGACACTGCTTCCTAGGTAGGTGAATTTGTCTACCAGTTTCAGAGAGGTTCCGTCCAGAGTGGAAATGTCACTTGTTTGATTATAGCACATATATTCAGTTTTGGGTCCATTGACACGGTGGCCAATGCCTGCGGCGGCTCGTTCGAAACTATGCAGTAGTGTTTCGGCTTGGTTGGGTGTATTCGCCAGTATCGCTATGTCATCGGTGTAGTCGGCATTGGTAATTGTTTTTGTGGAGTACCTTCTGCTTCTTTTCTTTGTCAGCTTGAAGCCGTTTTCTCTGATTTTATCAATCAATGTTCTAAGCATGTAGTCTAGACAGATGAAGTATAGGGCTAGTGTGTCCCCTTGTAGTACTCATACTACAATGTGTATATATATATATATATATATATATATATATATAAGTTAAGTTGGCTGACCATAGTTGATGGTGACCCAAAGGTTCTTTTTCCATATATGACCAGCCCATCAGCATAATGGTTAAGTGTTCGCCAATAGTCCGGGAGAACTAGGTGCAATCTTATGTCAAGTCATACCAAAGACTCAAAAAATTGTTCTTGATACGTCCTTGCTTAACACAGCATTATAAGATATGGATCAAGGGTAAATAGAACAATCCAGAGAAAGGAGTAGCACCCTTCCTTACACCTCAGTAGCATAACTATTGAAAAAGAAGGGATATATATATATATAATATATATATATATATATTCTCTATCACTTCTATTAAGCACTCTTTATTTGTAAATATAGCAAACTATATTATCAGTTTAATATACACACATATATATATATATATATATATATATATATATATATATATGTGTGTGTGTGTGTATGTGTGTGTATTGAGGTGTTCATGATGTAATTGTTACCATTGTAGGAAATGGACACAGTGACCCAAGTTCAAATCCAGGGTGAGGCTGTTTGCATTTCTCATAGCACTAATACTCTTGTGAAAAGTATGAATCCAATTCTTCTCCCTACAGCTATGTGCAAATACTAGGGCACACTGGGCTCTTTAACCTTGGTATGGCAATTGTTCTAGGAGAAGGAAAACTCTGAAATCAAACCTGTTAAACTTGGCCTTAGAAATTCGCCTTCTGTTGCATCTTGCTCATGTGGAGAGGTTGTGTGTGTGTGTGTGTGTGTGTGTGTGTGTGTGTGTGTGTGTGTGTGTGTGTGTGTGTGTGTGTGTGTGTGTCTCTATCTCTCTGTGCAGGCATGTGTGTCCATTTAAATGGAATGAAGCAGAGAGAAAATAGCATGTCCATCAGAATATGTCCAATACAGATATAATTTTTACACACACACACACACACACACACACACACACACACACACACACACACACACACACACACACACACACACACACACATAAATAGTTGTAAATAACAGTTGTGAACTAAAAGATCTGAATGATAAAGAATTTATATATACATTAAAGGTCGAAGTTGAAAGCAGAGAAGTAAAATCATAAATATAGAATAAGGTATCTCAGCAATGATAGAAATCTAAAGGTCAATATACAAAAAATACACCAGGGAAGTTTTTACTAATGATTGAATTTTTATTACTAAGAAAATGTCACGATTACTAGTATTTCTCTTCCTTATTTTGCAGGTTGTATAAAAGTAATTTCCTATTTATGACCTTTTAATTACAAATGAAATTTTGCTGTATTCCTTGTTTCTTTTTTCTTGTGCTTTTATGCTGTATTTCTGTAAGTAGGAAATTAAATTATTATATACAATGTCTAGTTATTTTACATAATACTTAAGTGTTCTATGGAATGCCTAGGTATTCTATAAAATGCCTTGTTATTCTATACAATACCAAAAACTTTAAGCTATTAATTAAAATCACTGTAGACATTTTGGTTTAAATTTTCAATCTACTGTAAATTGTGGTGTACAATTTGACCTAACATATAAGTTGACCTCAAGATTTTTTGCTAAAAACTCTGGGTTAGACCTATACCTGCAGTATAGGTCGACCCCCAAACATACTGTAGGCCCACTGTAACATTCTAGTTAGTACTTAGTCTCTGTGTTAAAGGTTTGGATTTCATCCCTGCTGTATAAGTCAACCTCTAGTTTTGTAGAAAGTTTTTCAGGCTTTAAATGTTGATTTCTAAGCTATAATTCATAGTTATTCATATTCTAAGAGGCTATAAAAATATTTATTTTCTTAAATTGAAATTTTTGGAATATGAATCTAAAACACACATAAATAATATGTATATACACAAGCAGATGTAACTAACATTGTTCAGGATAAAAATAATATCTTAAATAACATTTTGTTGAACAAAAAAATTGTTTTGGAAAATTTTCTTCTCAGATATTTTTTCGGAAGCATATTAAACTCGCACTTTGAAATCACATTTCAAAAAGAAAGTTTAATAAAATCATGAGATATAGAATTAAAACATATAGATTAAAAATACCCCACAAAGTGTTGTGTATTTAGGCAGTTGTCTTTTACTGTTACAAACTTGAATAAAGATGATAGAAAATTTGAAATAAAGATTGTGTTTCATCTTATTAAGTATGACTCTGGGGTTCAATCCCAAGTTGAGTCATACCAAAGACTCAAAAAATGGTACTTGATGAGGCCTTGCTTAACACTCAGCATTATAAGGTACAGATCAAAGGTAAAATGAAGCAATCCGGGGAAAATAGTTTTTAGGCTGCCCTTGATTATGGTCACCAACTTTACTTTACTTATGTTCTATTAGGTAATGGTATATAATTGAAACATTTCATCTATCTATCTATCTATCTATCTATCTATCTATCTATCTCAGTCTTTTCATATGTATGTATGTATGTATGTATCTATCTATCTATCTATCTATCTATCTATCTATCTATCTATCTATCAGTGTATTCATATATATTCCAGTGAATTCATATCTATCTATCTATCTATCTATGTTCATATGTATGTATGTATGTATCTATCTATCTATCTATCTCAGTCTTTTCATATGTATGTATGTATGTATGTATGTATGTATCTATCTATCTATCTATCTATCTATCTATCTATCTCAGTCTATTCATATCTATCTATCTATCTATCTATCTCAATCTTTTCATATGTATGTATAGATAGATAGATAGATACATACATACATACATACATGCATGTATGTATGTATGTATCTATCTATCATGGCATAAAGTTTTGATGTGCACCTCTTGTCAAAAGGGTAACTTTTTCATATTTCTTTTTTGGACTTAAGACTCCAATTTTATTTGCTTTCTGTACAAATGAGACATTTCTGACTAATTTGACTCCAAAAAGTTCTACCCCTTTATGCAGTGGAAGGAGTCACTCTTGCAGATGCTAATTTTATTTGCTTTCTGAATGAAGTAAACCCTTCTGATCAATTTTATCATGAAATGCTTCAAGTAGCCTCAAGAACAAGGGTGGCTTGATCCCTCTAAAAATACCTTCAAAGCATTCCTTAAGGTCAAAGGAAGTCACACCTCAAGTTTCATCAAGATCAGCCAATTAACTTAGGAGTTTACAGGTAACTAACAAGCAAACAAATCAAGGGAATTTTAATATTATAGTAGGTGCGGCAGAAATACCTCCTACATTTTAAACAGTCACCTGTGAGGTGCAAATGAACTTAGGCAAGTGGTAATGGTAGCTCCATCTAACAAATGTCTCACTATTTTTTTCTAGATATAGTCACTTATGATCATAGTTTAGACTAGTGCACACTGTGTGTTTGTTGTTGAAATGTTTTTTAAGACTGATGAATTTATAATTCCTACACAGAGCTTTTCATGTTCATTTCATGTTATATTGGAATGATGCTGTTCTGGTTAGAATTTTCAGACCATAGCACATTTTCTATCTGAAACAGCATCATTCCAACATAATATGAAATGATCATGAAAAGTACCAAGTGTAGCAATTATAGATTCACCAGTTTAAAAAAAGATCATTTCAGCCACAAATGCACAGTGTGCATCAGTACAAGCCATAATCATAATCATAACTGACTGTATCTGAAAAAATATGGTAAGACATTAGCTGGATAGAGCTATTTTAGAATTTGGGTAGCCATTTTGTTTTTGATTGAGCAATACAAGATACTCCTAAGTAACAAAGCTGCATTAAGTTGGTAGTCTGTTAATTTGCTATTGTTTATATGTGAGTTAGTGGCATCTGATTGGACAATCTACTGCTTCCACTTTAGTCGCTTTTCATTGACTAATCTACTGATAGGAAAGTCCATAAATATTTGCTGACCATTTATAGACAGCTGACACACACAAGAGACCCCCCAAACAATCCAACAAGCTCGCATCACCAGTTGCCTAAGTTCACTTGCACCACAGAGCTGACAGTTTAAAATATGGGAGGTATTTCTATTACACCCTGTATATCCTTTTTTCCAATATAGTCATATAAAGTTTAGTCATGTAGACATTAAAAGAATTGGTAAAAGGACTTTTTACATTTTATTAATTTATCTTTATATTTTACCTATTTATATGAATATTTTTCTCAAAAGGAACAATTAATTCACAGTGAACCTCCCAACTTTTTGAAATTACCAACCTGTTTATAATAAATTCTCATGTTTCATGTATATAAATCATCATCATCATCATGTTGTGCCGCTAGCACGGATATCCCTGACCCTCTCTCGCCACTTCTCCCTATCATTCATCGCTTCTGGCAGGTCTTCAGGGCTACATCCCGTATCCTCACATAGCTGCTGTATGTATATTTGAGCTGGTCATCCTGCTTTTGCTTGGCCATATGCGGGGGTCCATAGGAGTACATCACTGATGAGTTCGTCCTTGCTTCTCCAGCAATGTCCTGCGTGTCTGGTTCATCTAACTTGTATAGTTTTCATGATGGGAGGCAGGTGGCCGTATAAAAAATGTGTATTGACATATTTAATACAAAAATTTGTTACTTGTGGGCTATTTCAAATATATAAGCACAGAATGATGCCACATTCCCTTACTCTCATCTGGAGAGTCAATGTAAGTATTATATTTCTATATAATTTTTGCTGAAATAATGAACATTTTCTTTGTTGGGCTATTCTACACAAGTACTAATAATTTATATTAAATTGATTTGAATTTTGTATGCTTGTTACCATAATACCACAAAATAGTTTGATACCATAATACCACATAAATATTTTTTTACCATAATACCATATAAATAGTGCATTTTAATGAGATTTTTGTAAATGAATTCTATTCTAACTGGAATATCAATGATGGTAGTA
This sequence comes from Sepioteuthis lessoniana, assembly GCA_963585895.1. Classification (NCBI taxonomy): domain Eukaryota; kingdom Metazoa; phylum Mollusca; class Cephalopoda; order Myopsida; family Loliginidae; genus Sepioteuthis; species Sepioteuthis lessoniana. Next base: position 1,193,176 of record CAUZXS010002319.1, read on the forward strand.
TGGGATTTGCGTTTGGGTTCACACCAATCCTTTCTAATTTCTCAAGGATAATAACTATTAAATTCTAACTATAGAGTACTTACCCTAATTTATTTATTTATCTGCTGTCAATTATTATATAAATTCTATAAATAGGTTGTTGGTTGGTTGTTTGGGTTTTATGGCATATCAACCTTTGTTGGTTATTTAATGCCAAATCCATTTTTATGCAAATAGTCAGTTCTATTTCAAACAATACAGTTTAGCATGTGTACACTGTTTAATTTTCAAAAACATTTCTATTTCAAGCTATTCAGTTTATTCAAACAATTCTTATTCAGCTAATTCAGTTTAGTATAAGTACAGGTTTTATTTACACTGTTAAATGTCAAAGCAGTTCTATATTAAACCATTCAGTTTAGTGTAAGTACAGTTTCAATGTCAAAAACAGTTCCATTTCAAACAATTCAGTTTAGCATAAGTACACAGTTTAAATGTAAGTACAGTTTAATTTTCCAAAATATTTCTATTTCAAGCTATTCAGTTTAGTCAAACAGTTCTAATTCAGCATCAGTATGCAGTTAGTTCTATTTAACTCATAGATCAGGTGCTACCATTCTGGGCCAGAGTGGACCTGGGAGCAATGGTAATGAAGGGGTATTCCATATTCTCCAAAGTCCAAGGACTAGAGTTTTACCATCGGGTTGTTTAGTGTCATACTTAAGACATTCATTGGGAGCAAGGGTCTTACACTTCTGCAAAGGATGCAGTTGGTATATTATACAAACTCAGACATCAGAACTGTTTATTAAGATTCATCCAAAGCAAAGTCTACTTAACTAAGCAAAGAGTGATGATCATATAATCATTATAAATAAATTAATATAAATAATGATTAAGGAAGAATGATTAAGAACAACCAAATTTAGTGATAATCAACATTAGTAAATAATCATTATATAAGTTCTAGAAGTAACTTGACATTAAGTGGTGGTCATTGAAGTTGGCACTTAAATGAGTGTAAATATTATAGTATAAATATTAATTAGTTTCCAAATGATTGCAGGATTTCCAGGTGAGATTCATTTTGATGAGTTGTTGAATTTAGTTCTAATAAAGAGTTCTTGGTCTGGGAGATCAGGGTGCAATCCCAGGTCGGGTCATACCAAAGACTCAAAAAATGGTACCTGATACCTCCTGGCTTAACACTCAACATTGTAAGGTACATATCAAGGGTAAAGTAGAGCAATCCAGGAGAAGGAGTAGTGCCATCTCCTATACATCAGTGTAGTAGCTATTGAAAAGGGAGCCTTCAGGTTGCCCTTGACTAAGGTCACCAACTTTACTTTTTTTACTCTGACCATGATATCATGCCCTGTTGGCAGAACTTGGAATACTGTATCCCCTGCAGAAGGATAAGATCCCTTCCTGTAGGCGAGGCTTCAGTTTTGGATCTCTAAGGAGTGTGGAGTACCTCTTCATTCCTTTACTCCCAGGTCCGCTTTGGTGTAAGAGAACCTGTTAGGTTCCCCTCTATGGGTCAAATAAACCTGTTTAAAAATTAATTGTATTTTATAGGACCATATGCAAAAAAACATCTTCAGAAAAAATGTAAATATGAACATACAATGAATGTGATTCTCTTACCTCTTGGCTTAAAATAATCCTTGATGGTTTGGCATATCTTTAAAATCAATCAATCCATTTTACAGTAATACCAATGTTGTACTCATTACTGATAGAATGCTACAAGGCTCATCATCATCATCAAATAGCATTGACTGCACAGATTTCTTTAACTCTCTCTCTTCATTCGTCCCAATCATCTATCACTTTTGGCGGGTCTTTCAAACTAAAAAGAAACTAAGCTAATATAATAAATATAATATAACTAAGTATCATCATGGCTTAGTTTTGCAAAATGAAGATCAGGAAAGGGTGGTCTTCGCTGACTGTAAATGCGATTTTGGCTGATAAAGTCAATTTTAGACAATGGTTGCAGTGGCCACAGCTGAAGGTCTGGTCAGGGGTTGATAGAATAGTATTGTGGTCTCTTCTCCTGTGCCTTTTGTCCTTGAGAGTGGCTCTGTGGGTGTTTTCAAAAGAGTAGACAACGTGGGTGGTGCTGAGATGCCAAGCATCAGGGTTCTCAGCTAGGTGGACCATCAGCGATGACTGATGTGACAGGTATTAAAGGTTTTTTCTAGCAGTCTTTGAATTGCTTCTTTGGCTTCCCTCCATTGCTATGGCCAGCGGAGAGCTCGCCTCACTGTATGATCCTGGTGATGTGTTCAGCTCAGTATATAACTGAGTGTTAATATATTAGAAAATCATTACTTTAGATTTGCTGGCTGTCATATGTATTTTGTTTTCAGATAAAACATTACAATTCAATTATTATGAGGGAAATTTTAATGTCCTTTAATTTATTCCTTTTTATGATTATAAAAAGAAAATAACGAAAGCTAACATCCATAATTTTAAAGTATAGAAGCTTGAAAATGATAAAGTAATAAATTACATTTTTTTCTCACCGAAAATGACCCAAATGCTTTGTCTTTCTTATTAGTCTTCACCACTAAAATAAAATCTCTATCTCTAACTCCTAACTTTAGGAAATGAACTAAAAAACCTTATATATCAATTCCTACTGGTTATGAAGATTTTATTTGGGTGAAGACTAAAAAGCTTTAAAATGCAATGTGCTATATTGCTACATTGTTTTTTCATTTTCCCACTTTTGGTAGTATTTGCTATTTTTTTAGGCAAAGCTGTAAAAATCTTAAAACTAGACTGATCAACAACCCAAATAAAAAGTTATAGAAAATACATCATAGAATATGGGAGAAAGATTGAAATATTTATGAAACTGCTGTTGAAATTTTACACTAAACGAGCACCATATATTAGATTTTTAGAAAAAATACAATTTTTTTTTCATTTTATTCGCCAATGGTCTGGGAGACCTGGGTTCAATCCCAGGTTAAGTCATTACAAACACTCGAAAAATGGTACTTGATGCTGCCTTGGTTAGTAGTCAACATTATAAAGTAAGGATCAAGGGTAAAGTGGAGCAATCCAGGGAAAGGAGTAGTGCTCTTCCCTACACCTTGGTGTAGTAGCTATTGTAAAGGGAGCCTTCGGGTTACCCTTGACTAAGGTCACCAACTTTACTTACTTACTTTAAAATAATGAATTATTGGTTGGGACTTATAAAAAATTGTCAAAATAAAGCATAATACAGTAATCAAAAGAATTTACTGAATTATCAGATCTGGTTTTACTTATCAATGTATATCTAATCAATGCATGTTCATAAATATACATTTAATCTTTCAAAATATTATATATATATATATTTAGTTTAGATGTATTTTAATCTGAACCAATTTATATCTATATCTTTATTTTTGAGTATTACTCTGGTCAGTTTATATATTCTATTTTCATTTTTTTCATATGTGCAAATTAGGCTAGTTTCATGGATTACTCAGTGAGAAGCAAAATGTTAGTCACATTAGATAACTTTCTGAGATTTCTGTCTGAATTTGTCTAAGATAAGTAGATACATAGATATTTTGACAATTGTACCCTCTGTCTTTTGTAGTTGGTAATGTTGGTTGGTAATGTTTTGTGAATTTCAAATCAAATCTTTCATTCAATCTACAGTCACTGTCAATGTTAGTGGGTATCTTGTATCAATTAATTCTCACTTCATTTTTTTCACTGAAATATTTTGCAGATGGTGGTACATATAGATTTTAATAAGATATTCATATAGGTTACATAAAGTAGCATATAAGTAATTCTATATAAGTAATTATATGTATATATATGAATATGGAGAAATGGTAGATTTGGTAAATCTGACAAAAATCTTGTTGACTGTTAGATTCTGCAGTCATCTCCCAGTACAAACACATTAAATAACCTGGCTTCAACCAGATTTCACCCTACTTGGCAGATATTATTTTATATGAGAATAATATTGAAATAGAAAATAGACTGAAAAAAAATTTATGACAAAAATTAAGACATATTTCTCAACCACACTTTCCATTTCTATTGGTCAAGTCTTTGATGCAATTTGATATACTTGACCATGGTTGCAGCCTCCTCCTGTCTACTTAGCCATGGCCCAGATGTTCCAAAAATGAATCACAGTCACTGCCAATAACCCCTGCCACCACCACTCTGATATATATCTCTATCTGTCCCTTTCTTTTCTGTCTCTCCTTCTTATGACCCCGCCCTCTTTTTATTTTTAATTTATCTATTTTCTTCTATGCTGAACTTTAGAAAAACTCATCATTCTGATGAAGTCTTTCTGAGATATAGACGAAATATTATTTTTGAATCCAATCTTTTTATTTATCCACTGGGCGGGTTTCAATCCCAGCTTCAAGCATCCTACGTGTCTAGCCACACTGAAGAGTTGTGATACAACAAAACAGTCTGTCTATGGATGACTATATATATATATATATATATATATATATATATATTCAATTATAGATATTCATATAAGTTATATAAAGTAGCATTGCCCATGGAAATTCCACTTTTTATATTTTTTTTGAAGATTATTTTGAGACATAAAGTTACTTAGAAATTTGCAAAGAAGTTGAAAAGGAAAACATTCCCTTTGAATTATGGCCATTTTTTGTATCCTAAATTTTGTATATATTGTTTTATATATTATTAATATTCATTTATCATTATTCATTACTCACTTCTTGAAAAGTTGATAAATAAATAAATAAATATAATTATTAGACTAGTTGAGATTTAATGTTCAATTTATTCTTATCTGTTAATGAATAATTACTTAACTAAAATTAGATAATTTGTTGACTTTTTGAGGAGTATTTATTGGATATCATGTCATTTTTTTTATTTGAAAATAAACTTCTGAAATAAGTTTTCAAAATAAACATTTTTTATATCTTTCTTTTACTCATCTTTCTCTCTCTCTCTCTCTCTCTCTCTCTCTCTCTCTCTCTCTCTCTCTCTCTCTCTCTCTATCTATCTATCTATCTATCTATCTATCTATCTTAGTTCTTTCTCTTTTTTCTTCATTATATTCCTTTAAAGCAATTAGCATCTAATATATATTATTATTGCTCCTTCACCCTCTCTTTGCCTTCTTTCTTTCTTTCTTTCTTTCTTATTATATTTGCTTTCTCTTTCTCTTTTGCATGTAGAGTGTTTTTTCTTTCCTTTCTTTCCTCATAATCAAAACAGAATGTTTTATTATTTATCTAAAGTGATGACAGATCATAACATTCAAATGAAGTTGTTTATGTCTTGTTCTATCAATATTTTAGATGATTGATTTCTTCAAATTCCTTTTTTTTAATTTACGAATTTGTTTATTAACAAATTCAACTATGAAAGAAGTTTTTTAGATTTTAGTCTCCTATTCATCACAGTCCATAACAATCATAATTTGGTTTCCTACTGATGCTACAAGATGCCAAGAAGGCAGTCTCCAGCATTACCTTTCCATTTGATCTTCTATATTGTAACAAAAATATTGTACATAGTCACCTAGTGAGAATCAAATTCATTGAACAGTAGTTATAGTATAATTGACTAACTTGTTAAATATTAACTTACAATCAAAGACCCAAATGGTAGGAAAAATACTAATCAAATTTTTCTTATTATTAATATTTTTGACTAGTACTATCCTACATGTTACTCATTCTGGTTGCTTTTTATTGTAACTCTCGCAAATTGTTAATTTTATTGTGGTAAAGAATAGTGGACAGTTGTCAATGAAAAAAAAAAAAGAAAAAGAAAAAAAGCACTATCTGCATTGAGAGATAATACTAATTTTCAATTGCTATTATCAGTCATTATTATCAATATATTTTAGAAAATATTACTTTTGATATTTCTAACTAAAGTTGCTTTTTATTGTAACTTCTCGCACAGCAAGAAACAGAATGCACATTAGAAATAAGAATAAAGAAAAAGCTCTCTGTAAGTTTCAAACAAGTCTGAACATGAATGGCAGCAAACAAGTGCTAACAACACCTATAAAGTTACTCAAATATGTGTTGTTCTATGTCCCAGCTGCTACACCAATTCAGCTATGAGAACCTAGATGATATAAAACAATTGCTAACAACGCCTATAAAGTCACTCAAATATGTGTTGTTCTATGTCCCAGCTGCTACACAAATTTAGCTATGAGAACCTAGATGATATAAAACAAGTGCTAACAACACCTATAAAGTCACTCAAATATGTGTTGTTCTATGTTCCAGCTGCTACACCAATTTAGCTATGAGAACCTAGAGGATATAAAACAATTGCTAACAACACCTATAAAGTCACTCAAATATGTGTTGTTCTATGTTCCAGCTGCTACACCGATTCAGCTATGAGAACCTAGATGATGTAAAACAAGTGCTAACAACACCTATAAAGTCACTCAAATATGTGTTATTCTATGTCCCAGCTGCTACACCAATTTAGCTATGAGAACCTAGAGGATATAAAACAATTGCTAACAACACCTACAAAATCACTCAAATATGTGTTGTTCTATGTCCCAGCTGCTACACCAATTTAGCTATGAGAACCTAGAGGATATAAAACAAATTGCTAACAACACCTATAAAGTCACTCAAATATGTGTTGTTTTATGTCCCTACTGCTACACCAATTCAGCTATGAGAAATTGGATAGTATTAAACAAGTCCTAACAACACCTATAAACCTGTATTCATAGTGTAAGGACAAATATTGCTAAAAATTCTATTCATAGTGTTGACTGAAATAAATTCAATTTGTCAAAAAATATACATGTAACCATTTTTAATTTTAATTTTTTGTACTGTTCTACATTTAGCATCCATTTTTCTTTGCTTTGACAAAAAGGGTTAGGTAAATAAAATAATTTCTAAAGATGGAATTACTTTTTGCAAAAGCTGTAAGCTATCACTGAAAAAATAAAAAGGATTAACTGGTACATGTTGGTGGTGCAAAATTTTCTAACTAATGGTTTACAGGTGTGTCACGAAAAGTTCACTTTTTACTGCAGAGATTTGTTTGTGACCCTTAAATGAATCCTTTTAAACTTTTAATAGTTAAAATTGAATTGTTTTATAACCTCAATAATTATATATTTAAAGAATATCTTAAAATCAAAAAATAACAATAACTTTTTAAAAAATTGACTAAACATAGTAGCTGTGGACAGGATCTAGAGAAGATCTTTGACACCTCTGCTGTAGCGGTATTTGTTGACCATCCCACCGACCAGACTAGTGTGGCACAAGGCATTTTTTAGGTGGGTCCAGTTGCAGGGCCATGACCCATACAAGTCTGGTGGCTTCAAAAATGCCTTGGGCCCTGTCAACACCTCTGCTCTAGTATAAATAAAAAAGGTTTTTCTTTCATAGACAAGGTAAAGATCAATGTACTTAACAACAGCAACAAGGTGGAGACAAAAAGTTTGATAGTGGATGAACTGAGAATCCCATGCCTTTATTGATTACAAGAACAAAACAATAGCACAAGGAAATAGGTTAACAGTTTTCTGGTAGCAGATATAAGCCAACCAAAACAAAAAATATTTACTGCCTGAAGCATGAATATAGACAGACTATAAAACAAACAGTCATTTAGATGTCTTATGGGGTTTGGAACCAGGGAAAGAGCCACCTATTATGGGCAGTGCTGGGCTGCTCTCACTGAACTCTCTGGTCCAACTTTAATGTTTTTATCTATGCAATTCCTGTGCTGGATTTGTCTTTGGCTCCTTTTTCTCTCCCAGCCTTCTCTACTAACACTTTCTGAACCCTGACTACTCCTATCTTGCTACAGCTCTGTTCTTGGCTTCTTTGCCTAGCTGTACTTCTACACAGTCCCAACTCATGGTTTGTCTTTCTTTTCTGCTGGATTTCTCGGCTAAAATTGCCAACCTGCTCAACCTTTTCAATTCTGTCCACCCTGTGCATCCAAGAATGGGCATGATTCAGAAGCCTGACACTTTCCAGTGTCAGGCTTCTGAATCATGCCCATTCTTGGCAATATAGTTAAAAAAAAGAAGGAAGTTATGAAAGGAACAGCATAACTGTATAATAATATAAATGTTACGTAATATAAGTAATTTAGTAATGATTTATTTAAAAAACATCAACTGATAAAATTTCTAATTTTAATCTTATGGTATTATTATTCTCATTTGTACTCTGGGAAAATTTTTTAACTTTTAAAAAGATTAAATTTTACTTCCCAGGAGAGCTGCTAGAAATCTAGTTTGATTTTCACTGGATACAATACTGTTTCATTCTCATCAGCCCTGGTGTAGGGGCACCCCGTGAGAATCAAACTCTCTAACAATGGTTTACTAGTTAAACTTACTAACTATTGCTCTACATAAAGTACCCAAAACTAAATAAAGCTTACTTTAGCACAAGGCCAGAAGTATAGGTTACCTTGTGAGAATCAAACTCACCAGTAATGGTCTTGGTTTGGTTTCTTTGTTTAATGGCATATCAACCTTCATGGGTTATTTAATGCCCAACCCATCCTTGTAGTGGTACTATTTAAGCTGTAGTTGAGTGGGATAAGAGGGTTCATGCTTTTCCCCAGGGTATTCATCCAAAAGTGAATGTAATAGCATAACTGAAGTTTGAACTCACTTACAATAAAGTCAGTTTAGCTCATTAGCCATTACACTTGTAGGAATTTCCCTTGTAATTGTCTATTTGTCTAGTTTGCTAACCATTACACCATGATGAAGTATCTTTTTTTTTTTTTTAACTTAGCGTAACTTAAATTTTGCACAAGTTTGCAAGTATTGAGCATCTAGTGAAAATCAGACTTACTATTCAGTAGTAATTGATCTATGAAACTAGCTAGCTAACCATTATACCACGATTAGGTGCCCGAGTTGTTAGTAATATATTCCCATGACTTTAAATAAAATGGAGTATAATTTTATTTAAATGACCAAAAATTTACAATTGAAAAAAGAAAATACTGTAATAAAGTTTTATCATTTTTTCTTATAGTTATTTTTTTTCTTTCTTCCCATCTTTTTCCTGAATATCAACTGAAAATGATGAGGTTTAAATTAATCAGGTCTATGTCCACCATTACCAACTACAGACAAAGCAGACAGCATCCTGCTTGTAATCTAAAAATAATAGCTTCGTTTACTAAGATGGTAATGGTGAGTGCAGGGAGTATGAATTGTGTGACCAAACAGGTTGGTGAAATCATTGGTGTGTTGTGGGGGTTGGGGTTACCGGTGCTGATTCTGGCACTGGTGAGTAGCTGTGAGGGGAAGTGAGAGTGAAGAAGCCATAATAGAATCATTCTACACACTTTTAGGGTTTTGTGTCTGTTTTCTTCTTTATCATCTCTTTTCTCTGAAAAAATAATTTTTCTAACCTCCAAAATCCTGGACTTGCTAGACATGGCACTTTGTCTTTGGTAGCAAGCTAGTGTCACACATCATTACTGCTTCAGTCCTCATTGGGAACCCGTACTTGTTGCCTTGTACCAAAATTAAGCAGTGTTTAGTAAATAACTATTTGACTAGGATTTATATATAGGGGATCTTATGTGGTGTAATGGTTAGCAAACTAGATTAGCAGACCATTATTAGTGAGTTTGATTCTCACTGAGTGCCCCATATCTTTTGCCTTGTGCCATGTCTAAGCTAAGCTTAGTATATAACTATATAAAAAAAGAGAGAGCACATCATGTGGTTTAATGGTTAGCCAGCTAGATTAGTGGACAATAATTAGTAAGTTTGATTCTCACTGGGTGCACCATATTTTTGGACATCTGCTATGTCTAAGCCAAGCTTAGTAAATAACTATAATTCATATACAATAATGTGCTGAAAAGTTCTCAGTTCAACTGAGATGCTATTCCAATAGTTCAATATTTTTGACTCTTGCTTTGTTGGTGGGCATAGAATACGTTGACTGCATCTCCTGCAGTAGGGTATGATATCCACCACTATAAAAGAAGGTGTTCCCTGAGTAAGACATTAAACTATATCAGATGGTGAGAATCCAGTTCTGGAGCTTTAGGGAATATAGGGCCTTCTCTTTGTTGTCATTACTCCCAGGTCCACACTGGCTTTGAGTGGTAGTACCTGTTAGAGTTCACATTTAGAGTCCAATAGATGTATTGGAAAAGTATTGAATGGGAATACTTGATGCCATCTGATTGTGTATGAATTATTAGTAATGAATAAGAATAATTGAAACCATATAATTGTGTATGAATTATTAGTAATGAAAAAGAATACTTGAAACCATATAATTGTGTAGGAATTATTAACAATGTATAAGAATACTTGAAACCATATAATTGTGTAGGAATTATTAGCAATGAATAAGAATACTTGAAACCATATGATTGTGTAAGAATTATTAGTAATGAAAAAGAATACTTGAAATTGTATGATTGTGTAGGAATTATTAGTCAGGAATACTGAAATCTTATGATTGTGGGTGAATCATTAGTAATAAACCATATAACTGTGTACAAATTATTAGTCATAGATTTTGATACTTGCTATCATATGATTGTTTATAGATTATTAGTAATAGATAGGAATACTTGATACAATTTAATTGTGGATGAATTGTTAGTAACTGATAGGAATACTTGATATCATATGATTATGTACATATTATTTGTAATAATACTTGAAACTATCTAATTGTGTATGAATCATTTGTAATAAGTAGGAATACTTGCTACTATATAATTGTATATGAATTATTAGTAATACATTGGAATACTTGATACCATCTAATTGTATACAGCAAATTATTATCCTTATCATTATTGTCATAGACAAATAAATAGCCTGCAATTAAAAAATGATAGAATGTTGAAAATATAGAACGCTAAGATGGTAATCAAACATTTACAAATGGATCAAGTTTTGGCAACATATAACCCATAAGGAGTTGACATGTCATTAAGCAAATAAACCAAACCAAATATAAATAGTTATGATTATAATCAAACATTTATGAATAAATCTAATTTTGGCATTAAATAATCTATAAAGAGTTGACATGCCATTAAACAACAAAACCAAATATAAATAGTCATGATTATAATCAAACATTTACAAATGAATAAAATTTCATCATTATATAACCCATAAGGTTTTGATATGCCATTAAATAAATAAACAAAACCAAACATAAATAGTTATGATTATAATCAAACATTTACATATAAATCAAATTTTGTCATTATATAACCCATAAGGTGTTGAGATGCCATTAAACAAATAAAACAAACTGAACGTTTACAAATAGAACAAATTTCAGCATCATATTACCTATAAGTTGTTGATAAGGTGTTAAACCAAATTAAACCACCCTATATTTAACTGATTATTTCTTAAGTTTGTTTAACACCTGTAAAGAAAAATTCAATAGATTTTTAGAAATGTTCATATGATGATGTCATATCCGTAGTTGATAACTTTTTTACCAATGAGAGGCTATTTACTTCTTAGTTGGTCTGAAAACTTTTCAAAGTCTTCTCATATTCCTACATCTACTAGCCTGTTGTTTTGTGAAAAAAAAAAAAAAAGAAACTTGATTTTCTTTACTTTTTGAAAATGTCTGTGGAACATTTTCTTAAAAACAATTTTCACTGTCAGTACTTTTTATTATTAATCATTAATGGATTTGTAGTCCAGGAAGAAATTTATTTTTTATAGCGACTACAAATGACAGTAGACTTTTTTAATTATGTGATTTTGATTAGTCTACTTAATTACCCTATGACATTATATCGTAGTTATTTTTTCTGAGACTTTTTTTACGTTTACTTTACTCTTATTGACTAAGAGATTATTTTACTAATTATTGTGCGATACATCATTTTTCCAATTAATACCCAACAGAGTGTTTTTCTAATGAATTCCCAACAGATTATTTTAGGGTTCTGACACTCAGGAAAAGGAAAAAACTGATCATATCTGTAATTTAACACTATGAGAGCCAACTGAAAACTTCATAAGCTGAGTAAGATAGTCTCATCGAATGTGAACAAATGAAGTTTATTTTTTAACATAGTCTCTCTTGAAGTCCATACACTTCTTTCATTGGTGTTACAGTGCTTTGATCCCTTCTTTCTTTTGCAGTTAATCTTCCTTTATAATTATTTACTAAGCTTTATTTAGTTGTGGCACTAGGCCAGAAGTATGGAGCACCCAGTGAGTCTCAAACTCATTAACAATGGACTGCCAGCCTAACTTAATGACCATTATGCCACAAAAGATGCTCTCATCTTCTTTTATACCCTTCCAACTATTCTTTCCATTTCTTTCTACTCTTATTTTTTTGTCTTTCTTTGATTCATGTTTGCTTTTCTGTCCTCTTCTGGTTTTTCTCCCCTAACTTTATTGTTTTGATATTCATCTGTATACCTTTGAATTAGGTACAGTTTGTATTAGAACTGTTTAAGCTTCAAGAAGTTTGATGACCAGCTATTGAACTAATTAGGGGAAAAATAAATGTCTGTCTATTGCATGTTGTAACAAGTATAAGTTTTGTTATTTTTTTTACTTGTTTAATATATATATATATATATATATATATATATATATATATATATATATATATATATATATATATATAAAATAAACAAGTTTATAGATTATTAGTAATAGATAGGAATACTTGATACAATTTAATTGTGGATGAATTGTTAGTAACTGATAGGAATACTTGATATCATATAATTATGTACATATTATTTATAATAATGGTTGAAACTATCTAATTGTGTATGAATCATTTGTAATAAGTAGGAATACTTGCTACTATATAATTGTATATGAATTGTTAGTAATACATTGGAATACTTGATACCATCTAATTGTGTACAGCAACGTGACATGATGATGATGTTGAGATATATATATATCAACATCATCATCATCATCATGTCACGTTGTTAGCATGGATTTCTCTGATCCTCTCATGCCACCTGTCTCTATCATCTGTTACTCCTAGCTGGTCCTCCAGGTTACATCCTGGATCAGCACAGAGCCGTTGTAGATAGGTTCTAGCTGGTTGTCCAACCTTTGCTTGTCTATGTGAAGGGTTCTACTGGTCAACATTGCTTATGAGTTCCTCCTTACTTCCCCTGCAGTGTCCTGCATGTTTTGTTCATTTAACTTGGATAGTTTTTCATGATGGGTGGTAGGTAGCCAAACAGCTGTTGTTTTTAGGGTGTTGTCTCCAGGACTTGTTCAATACAGCTTGCAGCATTCTTGTGTTATTGCCGTCAAGCTTTTTCTCCATATGTTTTGTTAGCATTCATGTGGTGCATCCATATAGCAGTATTGACATAACTGTGACTTGGAAAAAACTACGTTTTATTTTATCAGTCAGGCCTGACTTCAATATGACCAATAGCATATCAATAGCTGTCTTTACCTTTGCTAGTTGCGCGTTGATGTCATTCTTGGTTGATGAGATGCTGCTTCTGAGGTAGGTAAACTTGTCCACTAGTTTCAGAGGACCACCCTTTAGTGTGGAGATCTTGCCTCTTTGATTAAAGCACATGTATTCTGTTTTGTCTACATGGACATTACCGAGGCATAACCCTTACATCCATAGCAGCTAAGATCTACGATTCTCTGCTATGCAACCACATAGAACCTAAAATTGAGAAAATTCTTAAGAAGTACTAAAATTGAGAAGATACTTAGGAAGAACCAAAATGACTTTCAGAGAAATCGATCCATGACATGACAAATTTTGACTATCTGTCAAATTCTAGAAGGTCTTCATGCAAAAAACCTAGAGACAACACTATTATTCATTGACTTCTCCAAGGCATTTGACTCCATACACAGAGGGAAGATAAAGCAAATACTTCTTGCCTATGGCTTCCTCAAAGAAACTGTCGCAGCCATAATCATGCTATATAAAAACATGTAAGTAAAAGTCCACTCACTAGATGGAGACATAGGCTACTTTGACATTGTAGCAGGTGTGCTGCAAGGAGATACATTAGCCCCATATATATATATATATATATATATATATATATATATAATCTCTGTCAAACTCTATACATTTATAACATTAATAATAATTGATATAAAGAACTCTTTTTTTTTTTTTTTTTTTTAAGGTGTCATTTATTCTTGATCTCTTTTGATGAATTGACCTAATTTAAGAATTTCTTTAGTACATTTTTACTATACTGTAGTCATTGTTTTATACTATAGAATCCATGGTTAGTGTTAGGATTTATGTCTTAGAACAAATTTTCAACCTGTATTCCAAATACTAATTTATCTGTTTGGTAAATCCTCTCGTATTAGATTGATACAAGCATTTCCAGCATAATTTTGATGATTTCTTCTGTTCATATAAATTTAATGCATCATTTCTTAAAGTTTAGTTGACACTTTCTTGCTTATGTCACCTTTCAGGCTAATGTAAAAATTTTCAGTATCATTTTTGATAGAATCTTTAATTAATGTAGCTTCATGTCATAAATATTCAGTTATCAAAGTAGCAATAAGTACACTCCTAACAAGATATCAGAGATATTTTTTAATATCCAATGGAAATGCAATAAAAATGGATATCATTATGCATTATTCATTACTAAAGTAGGAATACAGAATTTATTTTAAAGGTGTCAACAAGTCATAGAAAACTAGGAGAAATATTTGCTTGTCATGGACATTATAATCATATTTAGTTGCCTGAAAATTGACTAATATTGTTTATTCTGTATACATAAATGTCATATTCTGTATACATGAGTATCCTATTCTGTATATATAAGTATCATATTCTGCATACATGAGTATCCTATTCTGTATACATAAATGTCATATTCTGTATATATGAGTATCATATTCTGTATACATGAGTATCATATTCTGTATACATGAGTATCATATTCTGTATACATGAGTATCATATTCTGTATACATGAGTATCCTATTCTGTATATATAAGTATCATATTCTGCATACATGAGTATCCTATTCTGTATACATAAATGTCATATTCTGTATATATGAGTATCATATTCTGTATACATGAGTATCATATTCTGTATACATGAGTATCATATTCTGTATACATGAGTATCATATTCTGTATACATGAGTATCATAATCTGTATACATGAGTATCCTATTCTGTATACATAAATGTCATATTCTGTATACATGAGTATCATATTCTGTATACATGAGTATCATATTCTGTATACATGAGTATCCTATTCTGTATACATAAATGTCATATTCTGTATACATGAGTATCATATTCTGTATACATGAGTATCATATTCTGTATACATGAGTATCATATTCTGTATACATGAGTATCATATTCTGTATACATGAGTATCATATTCTGTATACATGAGTATCCTATTCTGTATATATAAGTATCATATTCTGTATACATGAGTATCCTATTCTGTATACATAAATGTCATATTCTGTATATATGAGTATCCTATTCTGTATACATGAGTATCAAATTCTGTATATATGAGTATCATATTCTGTATACATAAATCTCATATTCTGTATACATGAGTATCCTATTCTGTATACATCCTATTCTGTATACATAAATGTCATATTCTGCATACATAAATGTCATATTCTGTATACATGATTATCCTATTCTGTATATATGAGTATCCTGTTCTGTATACATGAGTATCCTGTTCTGTATACATGAGTATCCTGTTCTGTATACATGTGTATCCTATTCTGCATACATGAGTATCATATTCTGCATACATGAGTATCATATTCTTTTTCTCCTTCATTTCTTCTTCATTTTTCCTTCCTTCTATTATTTTATCCTTCTTTTACTTCTTCTATTATCAATTTTTCTCTCTTTGATTTTTATGCCTTTGACTTTTGTCTTTTTTCTTCCTGTTTTTCATTTTCTTACTTTTTATCCTTTCACTTTTCTTCTTTTTCATCATTTATTCTTTTTAATCTACCCTTTATCTTCACTTTCTCTTTCAATTTTCCTTTACTCTTTTCTTTTTTTTCTCTCAATTTTTTTTCTTCCTTTTTTTTCTTCTTTACTCTTTTTTTCTGTTTTCCTATTTCTGTTTTCATTTTTTCTTCATTTCCTCTTCATTTTCACCTCCCCCTTTTCTTTCTTTTTTTCTTCCACTATTATTTTCTTTTTACTTCATTCTTTTGTTTTTACTTTTTCCTTCCTTTCCTTTTTTCTTTTTATTTTTTTTTACTTTTCTCCTTCCCTTTCTTCTCTCTTTTTCACTTTCAATTTTCTCTTTCTTTTTTCTTTTCTAACGTCTATGTATTCAATCTTTTTATTGTTTCTCTTATTATTTACTGTTGTCACATATACTGCCATATTTATCTTCTTCAGCTTTCTCTAATTTTGCCCAGGTGTTCAGCCAATCAATATTTAGATCCTAAACAAGAATATTTCATTAATATTTCATTGAAATGTCCTTGGTTGCTTAGCAACTGATTTTTCTCAAGACAGTCTTAATGTTTACTAATGTTCAAATTTGATCTATAAATTTCTGTAGATATAACTATATACATATATACAGATACAGACTAATTTATTGATGACAACTTAAAGTATGGTCAAAAGTGCTTGGGCAGAAAATAGGGGAAAATTCCTTTACCATCTAGATCCCAATTCTAGAAAAATAACAAGGAGTCTTGAAAAGATAAAATTAAAAATAATAAACAAACAGTTTTTCATTGTCTTCAACAAAACTTACTTGAATAATAACTTGCTGCCTAAATATACACTTTATATATGTCCTGTCCCAGTTTGTCGACTCAGTACTAAGAAAAAAAACAACAATATATATATATATATATATATATATATATATATATATACGTCCTGTCCAGTTTGTCGACTCAGTACTAAGAAAAATTAAAAATAGAAAAGCAGTAAGGTTTGATAAAATACCCCCAGATGTATGAAAGACCAGGGAATTCGATGACATATTGCTCCAACACGGTAATGCCATATATAATCAAAACACAATAGACTGATGGACAAAGAGATGCATCCTCCCCTTCCCTAAGAAGGGTGACCTCGGAATAGCCAAGAACTACTGAGGTATAACCCTTACATCCATAGCGGCCAAGATCTACAATGCTCTACTATGCAACCACATAGAACCCAAAATTAAGGAGATACTTAGGAAGAACCAAAATGGGTTTCAGAGAAATTGATCAACAACATCACAAATTTTGACTATCCATTGAATTCTAGAAGCTGTGCATGCAAAAAACCTAGAGGCTACAATATTAATCGACTTCTCCAAGGCCTTTGACTCTATACACAAAGGAAAGATGGAGCAAATACTACTCCTCTATGGCCTACCCAAAGAAACCATTGCAGCGATAATGATGCTATATAAAAACACAAAGTAAAAGTCCGCTCCCTGGATGAAGACACAGACTACTTTGACATTGCAGCAGGTGTGCTGCAAGGAGACACATTAGCCCCATATCTGTTTATCATCTGCCTAGACTATGTGCTTAGAATGTCTCTTGATAAAATGAAAGATAATGGTTTCAAGCTGGCAAAGGAAAGAAACAGAAGATACCCTGCACAAACAATTTCAGACATGGACTATGCCAATAACATAGCACTTCTGGCAAATACACCCGCCCAAGTTGAAACCCTGCTACATAGTCTGGAATGAGCATCTGGTAGCATTGGCCTCCATGTCAACGCAGACAAGACAGAATACGTGTGCTTTAATCATAGAGGCGACATCTCCACACTAAATGGTAGTTCTCTGAAACTAGTGGACAAGTTCACCTACCTAGGAAGTAGTATCTCATCAATTGATAGCTGTCCATGCCTTTGGTAGTCATGTGTTGATGTCTATCAACACATGACTAGCTAAGACATGGGCAGCTATCGATAGGCTATTGGTCATATGGATGTCAGACCTAACTGATAAGATAAAAGACAGTTTTTCATGTTAATACTGCTGTATGGATATACTACATGGATGCTTACTAAACCTATGGAAAAAATGTTTGATGGCAATTACACAAGAATGCTGTGAACAATATTGAACAAGTCTCAGAGGCAGCACCTGACAAAGCAGCAGCTGTATGGCCACCAAACACCCATCATGAAAACTATCCAAGTTAGATGAACCATACATACAGGACACTGCTGGAGAAGTGGGGATGAACTCATAAGTGATATATTCCTGTGGACCCCTTCACATAAATGAGCAAAAGCAGGATGACCAGCTAGAGCCTATATACAACAGCTCTGTGCTGATACAGGATTAGCCTTGAAGACCTACCGGGAGCGATGGATGATAGAGACTGGTGGCGAGAGAGGGTCAGGGATATCTGTGCTGGTGGCACGACATGATAATGATATATATATATTGTAATGATGAAAAATCATTTTAAACAAATAGTATTCAGCATTCTTCTAATTTGTCAATGCACTTAAGTCATTGTTTCTATATCAATTATATAGACTTAACATTATACAGTGAAAATTTCAAATAAAAATTCAGCAAATAACGGTGTCACGATATGTATATATATATATATATATATTGAAAGGTTTATTTCATAGTATGGAAACTTTCAGTCATTTATATAATTGTTTCATATTTAAAAGTATTTCTGTTTGATCTCAAAGATAAACATAAAATATGTTTACTAATTTAATGTTTAACTTCTTACCATTAACATTGCAAATCATTCTAGCATTTAATCTCTTTTTTTTATCAATCCCAATTATATGTTGTATTTAGCGTATGGTGGCAAGGAAAAGACAAACACAGGTTGAAGGTTTTTAAACAATTATATTAACAAAAGGAAAAAACATAGCAATAAGGCGAAGAATCAACTGTACAAAATTGTAGCATACAATATCAAGTGAAGGAGTGAATCGAGGTGTGTGTGTGAAATCAGAGTTCATGTATGGTCGTAGCGTGTTCTTCCCTTCCACCCTTCTGGTCAGTCTGCCGCCTTTGCAGATCTTTGCTGCTTAATTAGCTACCCCTTGGATCAAGTCGGTTCTGGGGAATTTTTTAGGGGGAAGATTTATGATTGGCTGAAAAAGGGTATTTTGTTAATGAGAATTAATTTCTTGCATTCATGCCCGGAGCCTCTTGTGCAAAGACACATTTTATTCATTGTCTCATCAGGCTAACATCCGGTCGAATGCTACCCTTCTCAAGCCACATGTATATTTTTGAATGAAATCGTAAATTGGGAGAGATCTGAATCCTGCTATATAACATATATCTGCTTTCATACATTGATGAAAAATCTGTGACTAGGATATCTGCTGCTGTACTTGTCTTTCATTAATCTATCATTGTATTATTCATAATTTGAAGTATCTTATTATTTCAAATGTTCTAGAATGTAAAAGATACAGAGTATGATTTTCCGCCTGCACACCTGGTTATGGAAGGTACATTTGACACCTGTGTACCAAGTAGGCTTAGTGTTAAGGCTTCTATATGTAACCCTTTTTAGTGTATTTAATCACTTATTCATCAATCCTGAGTATAGTCACTTTCACATGTTGAGAAAAAATCTCTGACAAAAATGTCTGCTGTTTCTGTCTTCAGTGAAAATACCATTGCATAATTCATAATCAAAAGTATCATATTATTTCTAATGTTTTGGCATGTAAAGGATGCAGTTGTTGGTAGGGTGCTTTTGACACACCCATACTCAGTAGGTAAGGGATTAATTCCTAAACTCTGACAATCCCTTTCAATGCATTTCATAGTAAAATTATTATCAATGTATTTACATTTGCATATAATGTCCCTGTTTTGTCAGTTAGCCTTTCATTAACCTTTTGTATACTGATTTCAAATACTCTCACTTTTATAAATCTGTGACAAACATGTCTGCTATACCTGACTTTAATTAAACTAAAACTGAAATATTTTGTTATTTGCTTGAAGCATTGCATAAATTATTTCATTTTATTGTATTGTATTAATTTAGAGGTGTAATGGTTAAAGCGATGGACTGCAGAATCGTAGTATGTGAGTTCGTACTCCAGTCGCACTGTTACATTTATTTTCGGGCAAATACCCTTGGGAAAGGTATGAACCCCCTTATCCTCCCAGCTATGGGTTAAATAGTACCACTACTGTTCTTCTAGGAGAATGGCTTTGGCATTAAATAACCTAAAAAGAGTTGATATGCCATTAAAACAAAGAAACCAACCAACCTCTATGCTACCTGTAATGCTTTCTATATTCTATGAAAGCATACAGTCATTGTACAACTAAAATATCTTTTATTGATTTTATTGGGATGGAAAAATTCTGTCTATACCATCTAATGACCTTAACATTCTTGACTATCTTGTAAGACTTGTTTAACCCTTAGAAGTTGAGCAGTCAATATTTTTTGCCACTACCTAAAAGTACATATACCTGGATGGCCTTAATTCCACTCAGGGAATCCCCATTTCTACATTGTGGTTATTTATAGAATTTTGTAATCTGTTATTCAACAGCCATATGGAGGTGCAGACGGCATAATGATTATAGTTGTTGAAAATGAAGTCAGTGAGTTAGGTTCAAGTGCTGAACTAGGCTGTTTGCATTTCACTTCCCACTAATATTTTTAGGAAAGGCATGAATCCATCTCTACTGCTAGTTTTAATAATTTCCAACTAGTTTTAATAAGTCACAAGTCTCTATTCAAGAAGTAGACCAACAAAACTGTCTCATTAAAAGTATTCTATGCCAAGAGAACAATAGTATAACCAGTACTATCTCTCATTTTCTTGGCATAATGGCTAAAGTACTGGACTGCAGCCTCAAAGTAAGTGAGTTCAATCTCCAGTCATGCTATTATATTCACATTTAGACTAATACCCTTGAAAAAGATATGAAATTCTTACCCCCAGCTATGGATTAAATAGTACCACTGCTATTCTTCTACAAGGATGACTTTGGCATTAAATAACCCACAAAGATTGATATGCCATTAAACAAAGTAACCAAACCAAACCATACCCTATCCTCCCACCTGTGGGTTAAATAGTATCACTGCTGTTCTTCTACAAGGATGACTTTGGCTTTAAATAAACCTCAAAAGTTGATATACCATCAAACAATAAACCAAACCAAGCCACACTTCTCATTTCCATCCTACCACAAAAATAACAGTCATTTGTTCAAAATGAGATATGACTACTTACCACAGTTTTAGAGTTGTGAATTGTATGTAGTGATTTTGATAAAAGTTCATGTACAGAATAATACCCACTTGAAATGTATATTAATTATATTTAGTTTTATCTAAAAAGTGTATCTCGTGTAATACTTATTGAGGGACTTGTGGTGTAATAGTTACAGTCATAGGAAATGGACATGGTGACCCAAGTTCAATTCCTGAATGAGGCTGTTTGTATTTCACATAGTGCTAATGCCCTTGTGAAAGGTATGAATTCAGCTATTCTACTTCTAGCTTTGGTTAAAATAAAAGGACAGACAGCTTTTTAACATTGGTATGGCAACCAGCTTAAGAGAAGAAAAACTCTGAATTGAAACCTATTAAACTTTGCTTAAAATTGATCTTGTTAATTCAGTGGGGTTGAGTACATATTTTTTCATCATACAACGTGTGAAAGCACGTGCGATACTCTGTCCTCATCAGCCCCCAACCAGGGTGATAACACAGTTTCGGTAGCTCAAGGCGGTACTGCCACTCCTGGCACTACCAAGCAGCTTTTGCCACCGGACAGGGTATTTAAAAGAAATATATATACCCTGTCTGGTGGCAAAAGCAGCTTTTGCCACTGGAAAGGGTATATATATTTCTTTACATACAAGTGTAATACAATTTGTGACATAATGGTTATTGTTGTAGGAAATGGATCAGTTGAGCTGAGTTCAAATCTTGGATGAGACAGTTTGTGTTCCATTCCATGCTAATACCCCATTTCTTTTTCAACCAATTATGGCTAAATAGTTGGGTAGGCAGGTTTCTTAGTCTTAGTGCAACAACCAGTTTAAGAGAAGAAAAACTGAATTCAAACCAGTTTTACTGTTTAAAAATTGACCTTGTGTCACATCTTAGAGTGCTTGGGTAAATACATACAGGCTGTTAAATAAAAGATTACAACATTTTATGTTATCAGCTGATAGAGCACCTGTGTGGTGTCATATCAGGATGTTCTTTTATAGAGGTGTGAGTCTTACCTTACAGCAGGGGATACTGTTTGTATATTCTAGGCCCTGTTGATTGGGTAATTTGTGTATCCACTAGACCTGTGAGTTTTTCCAAATAAAAATAGCCATGTGCAAATTGTTTAGATGTAGCATTAAATCTTACATTTTAGACTTGTTTTTCTGATGTTAAGGGGTCATAAACTACTGACAACATCACTTTGTATCCTTGAGGGTGATCCTAGTGGTTAGGAAAAGTTCAGGATGTCAATGAGCTGCACAATGATTGTTTCCCTGGTTGGGCGGAGTACTAGAGTTTTGATAACCATATCATTTTGTTAAGTGCGTCACAAGGATAGTGGAGGTGAGGGGGTATAAATAGGGGGATTGTTTATGTTGTAAGAATTAGCGTACAAAAATTAGTCAAAATCACATACATAGGAGGGAGGTTCAGGTGATTTTCAAGGGGGCCAGTAATCTGGCTCTCCTTAGCAGTAGATCTATATTTTGAGGTTCTAAAGAAGCCATTGTGTTTACTGTGGCAATAGAATTGGGACACAGTAATCCCCACTGTATTTTAATTTATCTCTACTTTGAATTATCGTCCATGCACCATGAGGTAGACTTTTGCTTGAACAAGCACAGATTTAGTCACGTACAAATGAATGCATGAATAAGAATGACCTTTTTTTTTTTTTTAACTGTTATATGTGTCTTTTTTATTCTATTTTGTGCATGTTTTAAATCTGAAGTCTATTTTTATTATTTCAGTAAGTAAGGTTACCAGTTAATTTTTTATGGGGGTGGGTGGGGGTGGGGGTTGTTTTTGTAGAAGTAAAGTATGTGATTGGGAATGGATAATACCTATTTAGAGGTGGTAAAAGAAGTTTTTGATCAAAAATTGTTTTTATTATTCCGAAGATATTTAATTTTGTGTGTGTGTGTGTGTGTGTGTGTGTGTGTGTGTGTGAGACGGTGATTAATTGTTCGTTGGTTTGGTTAAATAAGTCACTATTTTGCCTTAGTAGACAAGAGAAGTGTGGAATTTTTCCTCCATAACAAAAAATTATAGTCTACAAAAGATAAGTATTGATCTTGAAATATAACTTGTTTAAATTTGGTGGTTGATTATATTGGTAATTTCTGTTGAGGTAGAAAGACTAACCAGAATTTTCAGCTTTAGAAAAATTATTATTAAAAAAAAATGCATAAAAATCTTTAGATGATAGGAATGATGTTTATAAAAGCTGAGCACATTAATATGTTGCAGAATTACAGAACTTTTAAAGATAAAAACTTATAAAACTTGAAAGCTTAAAAAATTTTTTAAAACTTAACGTGTAAAGCTTAGAAAAAAACTTGGAAGCTTGCAAAAGTTATAAAACTTAAAAAAAACTTAAAATCTAAAAATATTTATAAAACTTGAAAAAAATAAAAATCTTAAAATTTTTATAAAACTTGAAAAAATAAAAATCTTAAAATATTTATAAAACTTAAAAAATAAAAATCTTAAAAAACTTAAAAGAAATAAATTAAAAAGCTTAAAACTCTTAAAAAACTTAAAAAGCTTAAAAAAAAGAAACTTATAAAAAACATTTTTGAAGGGCAGGCTAGATTTTTGCTAAAGTGTAATATATCACCTTGATCTGCTATGAACCTGACAGATGTCATTGACAGATACATCCACCCATAGATAAAATAACAAAATGATTGCCAGAAACAGGGAATGCATGGGTGTTAGCTGTGACCAATGGCGAACAAGCATTGTGTTGGTGTAAACCATCGCCAATGAAAAACAAGCATTGTGTGGATGTAAACCATACCAATAGAAAACAAGCATTGCGTATGGGTCATGTGGGAGTTTTAAGGTCTAGAATTTTGGCTGAAGTCAGTCCCCGCTGGCAGTTCAAACTCCTGACAACTCTGCTGTGTGCATGAACTCTCTCTCCAGTTACTCTCCTGTTCCACACAAGAGTCACCATCGATGAATAAAAATATAAGATTATATTTTTATATATATGTGTTCTTTGTTGTTTGTCAAAACCCAGCAGTAGTTTTCTACAAAAGTACATTAATGTGTTTCAAAATTACTGAACTTTATATCTTTAATGCTTTCAGAATTTGAATCCCATTGATATTGTTATCTTTATGAGAGGCTATGTTAGAAATAATCTTTCTTTTAGTCCTATTGAGTTGGCAAATCATATTATTTTATTTTTGTTATTAGATAGTATTATGTGTGTTTAGTTTTTAACTAACTTTATTCAGATTGCTTTTGAATAACCCTCATATATTGTTAACCAGTTACCTATAGGGTACAGCCCAGTCAACTGGAGCTGTAGAATGCACCAAGTGCATCTCTGCAGAAGTGTAAGATCCCCCTAATGAGTATCCTGGATATGATATTAAACAATCTGATGGTTAGGCTCCTGTAATGCTGGAGTTTGGGGAATGCGGAGTACTCCTTCATTGCTATTGCTTCCAGGTCCACTCTGATCCAGAGTGGTAGTGCTTGATAGGGTCTTATCTCTCACTCAAATAGAACTGTTTGACATTTAAACTGTGTGCAAACAAATGACTTGTGTTAATATTTGTTTGGGTTCCATCTCTGGTTAAATAGATCTGTTTGAAAAGTATTAATATTTGAAACTATACATTTGTGTGCAAATTATTTGCATTAAGATTACTTAAAGATATAATTGTTTATAGATTATTAGTATTAGATTGGAATACTTGAAACTATACAACTGTGTGCAAATTATTTGTATTAAGGTTACTTGAAGATATAATTGTTTATAAATTATTAGTATTAGATAAGAATACTTGATACCAAATAAGTGTATGTAAATTATTTGTATTAGATAGCAATGCTTGATAACACATAAATGTGAGAAAACAAATGATTATCATTATTATAATGGAAAATAAAATTGTGATTAAACCTAATGACTGCAGTGGAATGTTGAAAATATTAATTATTATTATTATTATAATCAAACCTTTACAAATGAATTAAATTTTAGCTTTGGGTGGGTGTCCCAGTGGTCTAATGGTCAAAGTGATGGACTGCGGAATCGTAGTAAGCAAATTCAAACTCCAGTCGTGCTATTACATTCACTTTCAAACAAATACCCTTGGGAAAGGTATGAACCCCCTTATCCTCCGAGCTATGGGTTAAATAGTACTACTACTGTTCTAGAAAGATGCCTTTGGCATTAAATAACCTACAAAAGTCGATATGCCATTAAAAACAAAGAAACCAAACCAAACTAAATTTTAGTTTTAAGCAACCTTTAAGGGTTGATTTGCCATTAGATAAACCATACCAAACCAAACCAAACCTCTTTGACATAGATTTTTCCTTTGTGAAAGTGAGTTGTGATAAAAAAAAAATGGGGTTAAAATTAAACATCTTTTGAGATTATGAAATTGCATTTGAATCTTGTTACAAGCATGGACAAAGTTATATGAAAAACTGACAGTTGCTCGTGCTGCAGGTCTCCCTTCTTCATGGCACCAATGTTGTCTGAAGAAAGGGCAAAGTGCTACATAACTTGGTATCAGCGTTGCTACAGATATCAGGATAAGGTTGAATATAACTTTAGGGACTCCAGTTCCTGGTTTTTGTCATTTTATCTTGCCATGTTAGCAGGGGGTTTTGATTACAGAGTATTCCTTCTCCTAGACTGGTTGCTTTACCAAGGCAAGAGATCAAAGACTACTCTACTATTTACCTGTGCCTGGGGTAGGGTTGAAGAGATGTCAAAGTCAAAGTGTTCAACAAGGTCTCACTGAGTTCATTTTCTATGATGCCATAGATTGCTATGTTTACTGCACACTTTTTTCAAAAAGTACCCCTATCTTTATTCAGAAAAGTACCCCTATTTTTATTCAAGAAAGTACTCCAATTTTATTAAAAAAAGTACCCCTATTTTTTTTTTCAAAAAAGTACTCCTATCTTTATTAAAAAAGTACCCCTATTTTTATTCAGAATAGTACTCCTATTTTTATTCAAGAAAGTACTCCTATTTTTATTCAAGAAAGTACTCCAATTTTATTAAAAAAAAGTATCCCTATTTTTATTCAAGAAAGTACTCCTATTTTTATTCAGAAAAGTACCCCTATTTTTATTCAAGAAAGTACTCCAATTTTATTCAAAAAAGTACCCCTATTTTTTTCAAAAAAAGTATTCCAGTCTTTATTAAAAAGGTACCCCTATTTTTATTCAGAATAGTACCCCTATTTTTATTCAGAATAGTACCCCTATTTTTATTCAAGAAAGTACTCCTATTTGTATTCAGAAAAGTACCCCTATTTTTATTCATGAAAGTACTCCAATTTTATTCAAAAAGTACCCCTATTTTTTTTCAAAAAAGTACTCAAATTAAAAAAAAAAAGTACCCCTATTTTTATTCAAGAAAGTACTCTTATTTTTATTCAAGAAAGTACTCCTATTTTTATTCAAAAAAGTACTCCTATTTTTATTCAAGAAAGTACTCCAATTTTATTAAAAAAAAGTATCCCTATTTTTATTCAAGAAAGTACTCCTATTTTTATTCAGAAAAGTACCCCTATTTTTATTCAAGAAAGTACTCCAATTTTATTCAAAAAAGTACCCCTATTTTTTTCAAAAAAAGTATTCCAATCTTTATTAAAAAGGTATCCCTATTTTTATTCAAGAAAGTACTCCTATTTTTATTCAGGAAAGTACCCCTATTTTTATTCAAGAAAGTACTCCTATTTGTATTCAGAAAAGTACCCCTATTTTTATTCATGAAAGTACTCCAATTTTATTCAAAAAGTACCCCTATTTTTTTTCAAAAAAGTACTCAAATTAAAAAAAAAAAGTACCCCTATTTTTATTCAAGAAAGTACTCTTATTTTTATTCAAGAAAGTACTCCTATTTTTATTCAAAAAAGTACCCCTATTTTTATTCAAGAAAGTACTCCTATTTTTCTCATTTTTGTCCTATCTGGTCACCTTTCATCTCTAATAGAAAAAACTGTGTAGTATACAAGATAACTGTTTTTTTTTTAAATTTTCAATTTAAAGAAAATCATCATCATCATGATATCATGCTGCCAACACAGATTTCTCTGACTCTCTTTCACCATTCATCCCTATCATCCATCACTTCTAACAGTTCTTATGGATTATATCCTGTGTCTATACAGAACAGTTGTAGAAATGTTCTAGTTGGTTGTCCAACATTTGTATGTCTGTACCATGATTCTTGCTTTAAAGAAAATACTAGTCAAAATTATTAATGATAATGACTGACAATGCTTTTGAAAAATACAAATAAAAATGTTTTATTTATTTTTTTTAGGTAAAACATGCTTCTGCATTGAAAGTTATTCATACTGAACAACTGCAAAAGCTTCAGTCAAAGCACCAGCAAGAGGTTGAACTTTTAGAAGACATAAGGTAAGCAATGTAATGACATGTTTTATTTATTTTGTTCTCATATATAAGACAGATACATTTTCCAGAGGAGCCTATTCATAATTGTCTATTTTTGCACGTTTACACATGTGTGAATGTGTGTGTATTTATCCAACCTTTCTGCACACAGGTATGATGTAACACAAGGTCAATTTTTAAGTGGAGTACAGCAGGTTTGAATTTAGAGTTTTCCTTCTCCTAGACTTGCCATATTAAGTCTAAAGTGCATGGTTTGTGTTTACCCAAGCTCTCCACTATGGGCAAGATGTGACACAGGAATATAGCTGGTTTGAATTCAGAGTTTTCCTTCTTTTAGATTAGTAAACCCCAATGTGGGGTGCTTTCGCCACCAGTGGGGCACAATAATATTTTGGTGGGGCATGCAATATTTTGATGGGGTTTGTTTAGGGATCAAGTTAATGGCCTTTTAAGCTTCCTTCATGGGAATTGCAGTAAAATTTTGAATGTATAAGAATTAAATATTACAGTGGGTGGGTGGGGGCATCAGAATTTTAGAAATACCAAAGTGGGATATGGCCCAAAATTGGTTGGGAACCACTGTCCAAGATCCATTGTCATACCAAGGTTAAAGAGCTCAGTCTGTCTGTCCTACAGTCTGTGTGTGTGTATGTGTGTTGTGTGTGTAAAATATATATATATACAGTGGGGTGAAATAAATATTTGTAAATATGAAAATTTTTATTCTTTATCTTTCAAACATAGCCTGAACAAAATTGCTATATACATTTACTGTGTAAGGATATATTCTACTAATATGTGTATATAAACTTAGGTTACAATTAATTTTACAGAAATGAATTCCATTTATTCATTTTCATGAGTGAAGAAAGTAATTGTACAGTACAACATTGTTTTTTCAAGATTGTTCCAATAATGCTATCAGTACCCATAGTTAGCATTCTAGAATGTTCCAACAATGTTATCAGTAACTATAATTAGTCTTAAAATCCTAAACAGAACTTACTGCAATTGCTTGTCGTACAAGAAGGTTCTGATCATGACAAGAGATAAAGAATTGAAAAATTCACAAAAAGCACTGATTGTTAAGTTTTGGAAAGATGGAGAAAGTTATAGAAATATCTCAAGCAACCTGAATATTTCTGTTACAACGATATGTTCATTCTTTGCAAAATTTAAAAGATGTAACACAGTTGGAAAAAAAAAGAACAGGTGCTCCAAGGAAGATTTCTCCTAGATTATTGAGAAAATTAGGACACCTGATTAACCAAAATCCAATGGTTACGTGTGAAGAGCTGCGGGAAGATTTGCATTCATCAGGATGCAGTGTAACCAAATGAACAATAATTAATGAAATGCTGAGGAATGGTCTAAAGTCACTGAGACCAAAGAAAACTCCTTTCCTATTGAAATGACATAGAGATGCAAGGTTGAAATTCATAAGACAGCATAAGGAAAAGGAAACTTAATTTTTGGAAAGAGTATAATGGACAGATGAAACTGATATTGGGTTGTTTGGTCTTAATTATCAAAATCATGTGTGGTGGGGAAAGATGGCGAATCCTACTCACCAAAGAACATGGTACCAACTGTCAAATTTGGCGGTGGCAGTATAATGATTTGGGGATGTTTTTCAGCAAAAGGTGTGGGCAAAATATCACTAAGAGATGGTAATATGAATGCCCAAAAGTATAAACAGATCTTGCAAGAAAATTTGATGACTTCTGTTGAGAGTTTTGAGCTACCTTCTGATTACATTTTCCAGCAGGATAATGACCACAAGCATATGCTAAATCAATGAAGAAGTGGTTGTCTGAAAATAACGTTAATGTTTTGCAATGGCCAAGTCAGTCTCTGGATTTGAATCCAATTGGGAACTTGTGGTGATTTTTGAAAATTCAAATCTGAAAAAGAGCAACAGCAAATATCTATAATCTGAAGACAATATGCCAGGAAGAATGGTCCAAAATACCTACAAATTATTACGAGAAATTAATTGAGAACTACAGGAAGACATTAGTGGCTGTTGAAGTGAATAAAGAGTATTCTACAAAGTATTAAATGAAGATAGTGCATTTTTTTGTACTGTACGATTACTTTTTTCACTCTAGAAAATAAATAAATGGCATTATTTTCTGAAAAAGTAATTGTAACTTTTGTTTATATACACATATTAGTAGAATATATCCTTAGACAATAAATATATATAAAAAATTTCTTCAGGCTATGTTTGAAAGATGAAAAATAAAAATTTTCATATGTACAAATATTTATTTCACCCCACCGTGTATATGTATGTATGTATGTATGTATGTATGTATGCGTATGTATATGTATGTATGTATATGTGTATATGTATGTATGTATATGTGTATATGTATGTATGTATATGTATATATGTATATATATATATATATATATATATATATATATATATATATATATAAATATGTATGTATATATATATGTATATATATATATGTATGTATATATATATATGTATATATATATATGTACATGTATATATATACATGTATATATATAAATATATATAAACATACATATATATATATATATATATATATGGAAGTAAATATGGATCTAAATCCGACAGTAGAAAAAATAGAATAATCCAAATTAGATGAATTTAGATGAATTTATTTTGATGTAAAGCCAGCGTTAAACATTTCAGTTTTAATAACCTTCATCAGGACTCTGATCTCATGAGAATGTGATGGATGTTTGTCAAGATAACAGGAGTAAAGAAAATGTATATAACAAAAGTTTCATGTTAGATGTCATGTAAAAGTGAATTTGGTATTTGTTTTTCTAAAAAGACAGTACGAAAGTAAATATGGATCTAAATCTGACAGTATGAAGAAAGTAGAAAAAACACAGAATTATCCAAATACAATACATAATTGTAAATTTTCAAATATATATAGATATATATATATATGTATGTATGTTTGTATGTACATATGTGTGTGTGTGTGTGTGTGTGTGTGTGTGTGTGTGTGTGTGTGTGTGCATGTGTAAAAATAAACTTAAAACGGAAAAAAATGTGGCTTAAATTTTGTTGGAGATATAATCAAGAACATTTTCTTTGACATATTTTGAAAAGTGTTAACAGTCAAATTTAAAACCTTGGTTGTCACAGATTCCTTTTGGAAAGTTTATAAGGCTCATGAATTTAGAACAAGAAAATTGATTTGTTTTACATACCCTGAGCTTATAGTTATAGTAAGACATTTTTGGCATTGGTATTGTAATTAAGATATTTTTTTTCACAAAAATGGAATCTTGCTTTCTTTGGTTGTTAGTAAATATTTATATTTTGAAGTTTACTATTTTCTTGTTTACTAAACATAGTTTATTAATAGCTATGATTAGACATTTTTGGTATTGGTTTGGTTAGGTTAGGTTTCTTTGTTTAATGGCATATCAACCTTTGTAGGTTATTTAATGTCAAAGCTATTCTCCTAGAAGAACATTAGTGGTACTATTTAACCTATAGCTGGGAGGATAAGGGGGTTCATACCTTTCCCAAGGGTATTTGCCTGAAAGTGAATGTAATAGTGTGGCTGGAATACAAACTCGCTTACTACAATTCTGCAGTCCATCGCTTTAACCATTACACCACGAGGACACCTCATTTTTAGTATTGGTTTTACATCTTATGACTATTTTATTTTGAAGTACATTTTGTAAGTGAATTTAATTGTTAAAATCATAGCTTGACCAAAAGGTTTGTATCGTATTTATCTTCAGCTGAAATGTACTTGGCCATACTGTTTGGAGCCAAAATGGCTGGTTACTAAGAAAACATACACAAAACAAACAATGCAGTTTCTCTTCTTCATTGTTCTTATATGTTGAAGCAGAAAAGTCTAAATAGTTATCTTTTGATGTCCACTTCTTTATATATTGTTTTTATCATAGCTTTCAAAAACATAAAATTTTTAATAAAATATACTCAGCACTACCATAAGATATAGCATTTAAATAGTTAATTTTCCAAGACTTAGTTATTCTATTCAATTTTTATGCCATTGAAAACTGTTGTCATCATCATCATCATGTCGTGCTGGTAGCACGGATATCCCTGACTCTCTCTCGCCACTTTTCCCTATCGTTTATCGCCTCAGGCAGGTCTTCTGGACAACATCCCGTATCCTCACATAGTTGCTGAATGTATGTTTGTGCTGGTCGTCCATAACAGTACATCACTTATGAGTTCGTCCCTGCTTCTCCAGCAGTGTCCTGCATGTCTGGTTCGTCTAACTTGAATAGTTTTCGTGATAGGAGGCAGGTGGCCGTACAGTTGGTGTCTTGTGGGGTGTTGCCGCCTGGACTTGTTCAAGATTGATCGCAGCATTTTTGTGTAATTGCCGTCTAGCTTCTTCTCCAGTCGTTTTCTTAGAGTCCATGTGTTATATAGTCATCTACATCATCATTCAGCATCACAACGACACAACATCAAAGACAGACGCATGAGTAAACGACGCATGATAAAGAGGCAGGAAGACTTCTTTACAAATATTCACCTCTCACTTTATTGCAAGGGTTCGAAAGGGTTGTTCAAGGTTTGCATGTGAGAGGGTGATGGAGACCGAACATAAACTTCATATTTTGACCCCACTCTTATGACCGTCACGTTGTGTCTTTCTTGTTCTCCTGATGTTGGGGTCTACTCCATCGGGGCTTTCCAAGGGCCCCCTCAGTCGGGTGTGGCCTTACCTACCACATCTGGTCTCTGGCTGTCTGGAATTCTATTGGCAACTGCTCTGGGACCCGAACTCAACTGAGTTAAATAATAATTCAACGCCCACACGATCGCCCACTGGATCTTTGAAATCGAATGTTTAATCGTCATCAAGCGGAAATAACTGTCATGCAGTTCAGAGGTCACTCTCTTCCGGTGCATCAGTCTGTATTGGCAAAGTGGGACCTTCACCTTGTCCCATATTATTAGCCTTAATCCGCCCACGCGATCTCTTTCGATTACTGGCCATTGGAATGTGTCACTTCCTTCCGGTGTATCACCTAGGAATAGCATTTTTGGGCCGGGTCGAAGGTCAAAATATAACACATGTAGTGCATCCATATAACAGTATTGATGCGACCGCTGCCTGGAAGAAACTGCGTTTCATTTTATCGATTAGGTCTGATTTCCATATAATCGATAGCCTATTGATAGCTGTCCATGTTTTCGTTAACCTTGTGTCGATGTCCTTTTTGGTTGATGCGATGCTGCCTCCTAGGTAAGTGAATTTGTCTACTAGTTTAAAAGGGGTTCTGTCTATAGTGGAGATGTCACCCGTTTGATTATAGCACATATATTCCGTTTTGTGTGCATTGACATAGAAGCCTATGCTTGTGGCTGCTCGTTCCAAACTATGCAATAGTGTTTCGGCTTGTTTGGGTGTATTTGCCAGTATCGCTATGTCATCAGCGTAGTCGGCGTCGGTAATTAAAAATCTTTTCTAAAAGTTTTAAACTGTTGTAGATTCAAAAAAACTTTTTTTTATAAAGATGAATAAAAACCCTTCCCATTAATACTAAACATAAGTATCAAATAAGTATTAACATATTTTTTTGAAAACCCTACAATTTTAAAAATCTACCAATTTTTAATAATGATGATTTCAATAAAATTTTAGCTTTTATTTAATAAAGAGACTAGATTTTTGGTGAAAGTTTTTGGTCCAAATTTCTTTGATAAAATTACTTTTCTTGAGTGACTTCTTGTTTAATTTGATGATTTGTTTTAGTTATAAAATGTACAAGACACTGAATTTTAAACAATTAAAAGATAATTCTTTTTAACTTTTTTAACTACAAAGTAAATCTTGGCTCCAATTAGAGGCCTAACTTCAGAAATTTAACAAACTGGAAAACAAAGAAAAATATTGCTAATCTTTGCAAATTTTTAGTTTCATTTGTTAACTTATATTTGCTAAGTTTGGTTCATTGGCCTAGTAAGTAGAGTTTTTGTTAATGGCCCGTGAGACAGGAGTTCAATCTCAGGTTGTCATACGAAAAACTCAAAAAATGATACTTGATGCCCTCTTGAGTAACACTCAGCATTATAAGGTATGGATCAAAGGTAAAGTGGAGCAATCCAGCAGAAAGGAGTAGCGCCCTCCCCTACACCTCGGTGTAGTAGCTATTGAAATGGGAGCCTTGGATCACTCTCAACTACGGTTGCCAACTTAACTTTTTTTTCATATTAAAGTAAAATGCAAATTTGGTGATGATTATTTTTAAGGAAACAAGAATTTTGATAAGAATAATTAAACTTTGACCTCATATTAATATCATTTTGGAGTGAATATATTTCTGTTAACTCTCGAACATCATCTTTTTTCATTATCTTTTTGGATCTTTCAACAGCATCCAAAATGGGTTGGTGCTACCATCCACTTTGAAAATGACTGGTCCAAATGAATATCTGGGATTACTTCCCATAACAAAGTCGTTGGTTATTATATTCCTTAATATTTCTCAGAATACATGATTTTTTATCTATGTTTGTACAGAATAGATCATTTGCCCATTGAAATTTATATTATTTTCATTTAAATTTATCAAAAAAGTATATACATTTGTAATACGTACATTCACAATTTTTATTGAACAGTAACAGTTAAGTCCCAAAATTACAATTTGGCCATAATCTCTAAGTCAAAGGCAGCATACTAATACCTTACTTTTGGGTGAGGGAAAGACTAAAGATATATGGCTGATGGCTAAATTGTAGCTAGTTGAATATATCATTTTTTAATTGCTTAGTAAAAAGAATGACTCAAATAACTGAAAATCAGTCTTACCTGGATTTTGGATCTAAGTGATTCACATATATATATACTTTTAAGATAAATTTATGTATAATTAATGTACTTTTAAATGGGGTACTATTCTGTTCAAATTATCTAAATTACTGCAGATATTTTACAACTCTAAAGCTGTTGTACTGGCTCATTTTAATGAATCTCTGCAACTCAGTTGAGCCCACATGGCGTGGGTGCAAGAGAAGCCTAGCACTCGTGCCATGTAACTGCCTCAGGGAGTTATCTCCTCAGATTCTAAACCTCTCTAGAGTGGCTAGGTTTATTGCCTGGTACCTGAGATACCCTTTTTAGGGGAATGCCAATGGGGCTTAAGGCATTTTTGGGAATGCTGGGTGTGTCTATAAACTTTCTCCTTTATTAAATAAGAGCTAAAAATTTTATTAAAATCAAGTTAAAATTAGTTAAATGACCCCAAAAAGGTTGATATGCTGTAAAACCAACCAACCAACCAACCAACCAACCATTTGTGGAAATAAAAATCAAATGATCATGGCTATATATAGTTTAAAAGCTTTTCAGTAATTACCCTAAATGATCCTAAAAATCTAATTGAAATTGGGCCAAAAATGGGTGAGTTTTCGTGTAGGGATGAGTAGACATGAGGTAAATTATAGAATAAAAGAATGAATTAGAGGAAAATTACTTTATGCAAAATCTTTTTAGATCAAACATATCTTAAGATTATTTTCCTTCTTTCTTTTTCTTGTTTAATGGAAGAAGAACATGTTTTAAAAAAAAAAAAGAAAAAGATTTTTGGTTATAAATTTAAAAGAGAAAAATGAATTACATTTCTAATCTCCATGTTTTTTTGGCACAATATCTTCTGGCAAAAAATGTCACTTTTCTTTTATCTTCAGTTTCTTATTTTCTTTTATCACTTAAAAAAAAATCACATTTTAGTTTTTTTTTCTTTGTCTTTAATTTTATTTTTATTTTTCCCTTTTTATTTTTTAAATTTACATCTTTTGTTTTTTCCCCCATTATGATTCTTTCTTTCTTTCTTTCTTTGGTGAATATGTTAATTTTCCAACATCATCTTTGTTTGTTTGTTTGTTTGTTTGTTATTTTCTTTCTTTCTTTCTTTCTTTCTTTTATAGTATCTTTTCCTTTTTTACTACCTACCCATTTGTTCATTGGTTTGTTTATTTGTTCTTTTTTTATTTTTTTAGTTTTTTTCTTCTCATTCTTTTTAATTTTCTTTTGATGTAAAATTTTTTTTTCATTATGAAATAATTTTCATCATTTCCATAGTATGTATGAATAATATGGTAGACATATTCATCAATACCTGATTTCTTTACCCTTATACACTAGTGTACTATATACTTACCTTTATACTTCATCCTCATGTCACTAGGATCTGCATCACTAAAGCCATCAATATGGCTTAGATACATAGATAATACATTTATTCTCTGGCTCCATCAGTAAGACGTTAAAACACTACTGGATCATATGAACTCAATCTGAGTATCTATACAGGTCACTATGGAGAAGTGGGGAGTCCTCATGGTGTAATGATTAAAGTGCTGGACTGCGGGATTATGGTAAGCAAGTTTAAAATCCAATCACACTATTAGGTTCACTTTCAGACAAATACCCTTGGGAAAGGTATGAACTCCCTTATCCTCCCAGCTATGGGTTAAATAGTACCACTACTGTTCTTCTAGGAGAATGGCTTTGGCATTAAATAACCAACAAAGGTTGATATGCCATTAAACAAAGAAACCAAACCAAACCAAACCAATAACTTCAGGCACCAAGTAATGTCTAGAAATATGTCTTTCTTTATGTAATAAAAAACATTTATAAGAACTCAATATTACTTGGTGTTCTTGTGGTGTAATGGTTAAAGCGATGGACTGCGGAATTGTAGTAAACAAGTTTGAACTCCAGTTATGTTATTACGTTCACTTTTGGGCAAATACCCTTAGGAAAGGTATGAACCCCCATATCCTCCTAGCTATATTCTTAATGGATGGCTTTGACATTAGATAACCCATGAAGATTGATATGCCATTAAACAAAGAAACCAACTCAAACCTTTTTGAATTCAGAGTTTTTGGCTTCTTCAAGATTAGTTACTTTACAAATTTTGACTATATAAGGTTCCATTAAAACATATAAAATCCTGCTATTTTTGGTTTAGAAAATGAACTTTTTATGAAAAATTATTAGGGGTGTACTTATTTATGGGTGATAGTGTAAATAATAGCTAATAATATCCATTTTGATTGCATAATGTTCCACTAAAAATGATAAAATCCTGCTCTCTTTCGTTTAGAAGAAAATTAACTTTTTATGAAAAATTGTTCAGGGTGTACTTATTTATGGGTGATACAGTATCTGTTAAATATGTTGGAATGTACTTGTTCCCTTGGGTATTTCTACATAAATCCAGATATGTGGGTCTGTAACCTTTGTATTATTGACAGGATGACACAGAAATATGAAATATAAGCTTGTCCCTCTGGAGGAATAACCTTTGAGGTTAACCTTTAAGGATGGAAAATTCGGGGTGAATGCTGATTTTTTTTTTCAAAGAATAACTCCAGTGAGCTTGAACTGACTTTTATTTATTTAATCTCTTCATTTAGGCCAGTGGGATATCTCTGGGTTTAGTCAAGTTCATATAGAAAACAAAACTGCAAGAATAAGGATAAAAGCCTTAGATAATTTCTTGATTAGTTAATATATCACACCTCTGACTGTGAAGGTGCACTTAGCATAATGGTTATCATCATAGAAGTGGAACTGGCAACTTGAGTTCAAATCCTGGACAAAGCAGATTGCATTTCACTTCACACTAATGCCCTTGAAAAAGGTTTGAATCAATCTGTTCTCCTCTCACAAATTGATTCATACCTGCTCATGGTGGAAGGGTTGAGTAAATACATTTACATGTTCATTTAGTGCATACTGGGTTATTAAGACTTGGTTAAGTGACTCTGAATTCAAACCAGCTTTGCTCTGCTTAAAAATTGACCTATTATTGGTCTAATGAGTAGAGTGTTCGCCAATGGTCCAGGAAACCAAAGTTCAATCCCAGACCAAGTCATACCAAAGACTCAAAAAATGCTACTTGATGCCGCCTTGCTTAGCACTCAGCACTATAAGATGAGGATCAAGAGTAAAGTGGAGCAATTCTGGGAATGGATTAGCGCACAACCCTACACTGTGGTGTAGTAGTTATTGAAAAGGGAGCCTTCAGGTCACCCTCAACTAAGGTCACCAACTTTACTTTACTTACTTACCATAGTACTATCAATCACTTTCTGATATAGTTTTCTTTTTTACACTTTATCTTATATATATATAAGTAAAGTTGACTACCTTTTCATTAGTTAGTACACAGAGGTGTAGGGGAGGGCACTAGTCGATTCCCTGAATTATTTCTCTTACTCTTGATTTGTACCTTATAAGGCTAATTGTTAAGCAAGGAGACATCAAGAACCATATTTTGAGTCTTTGGTATGACTCGAACTGGGACTGAACCCCAGTCTCCCAGGCCATTGGCAAATGCCCTACCCACTAGATCAATGAATTGGTATATATATATATATATATATATATATATATATATATATATATTTTTTTTTCCTACTCTGCATGGGAGTTTCAATATATTTTTAATCT
Source organism: Sepioteuthis lessoniana (assembly GCA_963585895.1). Lineage (NCBI taxonomy): Eukaryota > Metazoa > Mollusca > Cephalopoda > Myopsida > Loliginidae > Sepioteuthis > Sepioteuthis lessoniana. Next base: position 1,231,267 of record CAUZXS010002319.1, read on the forward strand.
GAAATTTATTATATATTGTATAGCCGTTGTCATTGAGCACTCAACAGAGATTCCAGTTTACCTTGGATTACTACAAATAAAATCTAAACCCTGACTATTTTCCTCAGATTATACACACTTATATATATATATATATATATATATATATATATATATATATATGGGAAAATGAAAGTAAATCTGATTTTATACACACTTATATATATATGGGAAAATGGAAGTAAATCTGATTTTATACACACACACACACACACACACACACACACACACAGACACTCTCAAACACACACACACACATACACACACATACATATATATATATGAAAATGGAAGTAAATCTAATTTACAAAAATATACAAATAAGAAAAAAGTAGGTCTTCAAAAGATCACTATGAATAAAATCATTCTCTGAAGATTTGGTGTTTTTTTTCAAATTAGTAAATTTTCAAATGTAGTATAGCAATAATATTCTCTGCTGAAATAAATTTATTATGACAACTTAACCAAGTTTGAGTCTCCATTAAATTGTATTATATATATATATATATATATATATATATATATATATATATATATATATATATATATATTTGTGTATGTGTATTTATCTATCTATGTTTATGTGTACATATATATATATGTGTGTGTGTAAAAATAAACTTAAAACTGAAAAAAATGTGGCTTAAATTTTGTTGGAGATATAATCAAGAACATTTTCTTTGACATATTTTGAAAAGTGTTAACAGTCAAATTTAAAACCTTGGTTGTCACAGATTCCTTTTGGAAAGTTTATAAGGCTCATGAATTTAGAACAAGAAAATTGATTTGTTTTACATACCCTGAGCTTATAGTTATAGTAAGACATTTTTGGCATTGGTATTGTAATTAAGATATTTTTTTTTCACAAAAATGGAATCTTGCTTTCTTTGGTTGTTAGTAAATATTTATATTTTGAAGTTTACTATTTTCTTGTTTACTAAACATAGTTTATTAATAGCTATGATTAGACATTTTTGGTATTGGTTTGGTAGGTTAGGTTTCTTTGTTTAATGGCATATCAACCTTTGTAAGTTATTTAATGCCGAAGCCATTCTCCTAGAAGAACAGTAGTGGTACTATTTAACCTATAGCTGGGAGGATAAGGGGGTTCATACCTTTCCCAAGGGTATTTGCCTGAAAGTGAATGTAATAGTGTGGCTGGAATACAAACTCGCTTACTACAATTCTGCAGTCCATCACTTTAACTGTTACACCATGAGGACACCCCCAAAATGTAAATTAAGGTTTGGCTTCTTTGTTTAATGGCATATCAACCTTTGTAAGTTATTTAATGCCAAAGTCATCCTTCTAAAAGAACAGCAGTGGTACTATTTAACCCATAACTGGGAGTACAAGAGTATTCCTACCTGTCCCTAGGGGACAGGCTTCCCTTGAAAATGAATATTTGGAATCTTAGATTTTATCTACACTTAAGCCAAATTAACTCATCTATCAGGTTCTTAGTATTCTAACAGATACTACTAAACTTGTTTCCTGGGTTTGATACTAAACTGTATCTGCTGGTGAGGCTCCAGTTCTGGAGCTTTGTGAAATGTGGAGTTACCTCTTCATTGCCATTATTCCTAGTTCCATGTCTGACCTGTTAGGATTCCATTTTTTTATCAAAAAGATCTTAATAGTAGTATTAGATAGGAATATGGGAAACCATATAACTGTACAAATAAATGGTTATTATAGATAAATAAAAATGTTTGATTTAAAAAATAATTACAGTGGGATATCTAAGATATCGCTATGGTTATAATAAAACATTTACAAACTAAACAAATTTTAGCGTGTGAGGAAGGAGATTATTTTTGTGTCAGTCATTCAAGTATAGGATCAGTCTAGCTTAAGAATGGAATTATTGGAAAAGGTTATGTTGGTTTTATGGCATGTCAACCCTTGTTGGTTATTTAAAGCTTAAATCAGTTTTCATTATGAGCAGTTATATGGTTTTAATAAACTCATGATAATAATCATTTGTAAAACATTATAGGTTCAGTTAGCTATTCTTGATAACTAATAATTTTTACACTGGTTTATAGTTTATTTCTATTTGGAGGCACTCATGGTATAATGGTTGCCATCATAGGAAATGGACCTGATGACCAGAGTTCAAATCTGAGATGAGACTGTTTGCATTTCACATAATGCTAATACCTTTGGGAAAGATATTAATCAAATTATTCTCTCTCCATGAGTAATTGGTAGGGCAGACTGGGCTCTTTAACCTTGGTATGATGGCTGATCTAGAAAAAAGAAAACTCACTATTCAAACCTGTTAAGCTCTGGTAGAAATTAACCTTGTGTTGCATTGTGTGTGTGTGTGTGTGTGTGTGTGTGTGTGTGTGTGTGTGTGTGTGTGTGTGTGTGTGTATAAGAATAGATATATATTAGATATATTTATTTAATTCATGGAATTTAGACTGCAACCCTGGGTTTCATAGAGTTTTTTGCAAAACAGTAATCATCAGGCAGTTAACAAAATGAAATGAATTGAAAATCAAAAAAATACAGTAAAAAAACTGTTGAGATTTTGTAGGAATCTTTATGTGTGATTGTAAGTGCGTGAGTGTGTGTGGGTGTGTGCATGTGTTTGTGTGCATGTGTTTATGTGCGTGTATTTGTGTGGGTTATAGTTGTGTATTATTGTGGGTATGTGTGGGTGGTATATAGTGTATGTGGTGGTACAAACACACTGTGTTGTTTTAACGGATATAAATTCGTCGGTGTATCTTATTTTTTGCTACATTATTTTATTTCTGCATGTGTAGGTGACTATAGCTAAGGAACAAAACATCATCGTTGCATGTTGAGGAGAATGAATAAAGATTTGATTTGTAAGCCAGAAATAATATATATATATATATATATATACACACATATATATATATATATATATATATATATATATATATTTATTTTCATCATACAACGTGTGAAAGCATGTGCGATACCCTGCTCTCATCAGCTGCCAACCAGAGGTGATAACACAGTTTCGGTAGCTTAGGCGGTACTGCCACTCCTGGCGCTTTTATACATATATAAAGTGGTTTATTCCTAATACAAATGATTTGCAAGCAATCATATGGTTTCAATTATTCTATATGATGCTAATAATTTATACAGAATTATATGGTTGCAATTAACTATTACTATTTAATACTACTTATTTTTTGTATACAGTTATATGGTTTCAAGTATTTCTATCTAATACTAATAATTTTCCAGCTGATCTCTTTGACTCATAGGTGCAACCCTAACAAGAACTACCACTCCAAGGTCAGAGTAGACCTGGGAGTAATGGTAATAAAGGGGTACTCCACACTCTCCAGAGCTCCAAGACTGGAATCTCTCCACTGAATGTTGTTTGATATTATACTCTGGATACTCTTTTTCAGTGTGTATTTGTGTGTGGGGTTCCTCCCTCTCTACAGAAAAGGCAGTTAGAATATTCTAGGCTCTGCTGAATGGGTGCTGTGAAAAATTACTCCCTAATATTTTCACATGTTACCTGAATTGGTTAAATCCATTTTTATATTGCCCTCCTCAATTGCCTTGACAAATACTGTAAAAAATCTAGCAAGGTGCTTCAATCATCTAATAGGTCATAGGGTAATTTAATTTAAAAAAATCTAGCAAGGTGCTTCAGTCATCTACTAGGTCATAGGGTAATTTGATTTAAAAGTTATAAACTTGGGAGGTCCAAAGATGGCTTAAAATGAAATTAATGACCGGGGTTTAAATTCCTTCTGAGATAGTTTGTATTCTGATAGAATTTATGAAAAAGAGTATGTCCTAAGGTAAGGCATGAACCCACCTCTCCCAATCATGTTAAAGATTACTCTTTACTGTTGATACCATATAACTCAATGCAACTTGTTATATATTTGAAAGAATAAAGACATTACCAAGTAACCTACATTGACTTGAAAAATCCAGCAAGGTATCCATTGATTTACTAGGTCAATATTTGATTGACCTAGTATTGTCAGTTGTCATATTTGATTATCTAAACTTATGAGGTGCAGAGATGACCTAAGGTTATAAAAAGATCACAGGATAATTTAATTTGATTGATGTCTTCAATATACAAAAATGTCCTCTTTTTTCTTTTTAAATCTTTCTATACTTTCTTATATACAAGTTAAATTCTTTCCTCTTTTCAAACTAATGAAATCAATAAAACTTTTCAACAGCTGCAAACATAGTTTATTCTATTTTTCAGAAAGTGTATAAGTTCACAGTTTGGATAATGTATTTCCCATTCAAGTTGAAAAAGAGTATGTCAACAAAACAAGAAAACAAAACATTAAATATTAGTTTATTAGTTACAGTACTCATTCTAAAAATCTCAGTAAATTAAAAGTATATCAATTCCTAATCTACTAATAAGGAACTAATGAGTAACAAGATGCTGTAAAGATAATATTATACTACAATACTGAATTTACAAATAGATAAGAGTCTTTTTATGTGTTATATTGGTTGGACTATTTTTCTTAACTATGAGGTATGATCAAAAAGTGTCATGATTGGATATTTGAATTTTAAAGATGTTTAAATTAAAATATGAGGGTCATTCAATTTTACTTAAGGAGTTGTTTATAGGAAGTACTATTTACAGTTGCACCTTTTTCAAGGAAATCAATTATCGTGGGTTCTTTCATGTCTCAGAAGACTCAGTATAACCTTTACTGAAGGGTCATTCAATGAACAAGGTACAAGCTACAAGTGAACCTGGTTAAACAGTAGTTACTTGGTGGAAAGCTGAGAGTCCAGTGTGGTAGTGACTATCCATCCACTATGCAAATGGTATCACGTGATTGTGTCACACTGATTGGTGTACTCCGTCTGATGCCCTCATTGAGGTGTATTTATGGAGGAGAGCGAGTCCATTATATAAGGAGTACGACAACCTTTTTCAAGGAAATCAATTATCATAGGTCTTTTCATGTTCCTCAAGACTGTCAGTATAACCTTTACTGTCTGTGAGGCCTGGAAGTATATATATATATATATATATATATATATATATATATATATATATAAGGGTCATTAATAAATAAGATAAATTTTATCTAAGACATTGGTAACAGGAAGCATTGTTTACAGTTGTATCTTTTTCCAGGAAATCAATTATGAAGGACTTTAATGTTTCACAAGACTCTCAGCACAATCACTGTACCAGGAACTTTTTCTTTGATGGAATGTCTTTCATGGACTGAATTTTGACATGGGCAAATCTATATTTAGCCTATTTGTAAACATTTTTTTGACTAAAGCATGCCTCTCCATATACATCACATTCATTCTGTAAATCTCACATTGTTTGCAATTCTTAGCTATCAAAAATTTCATGACAGATTTCTTTTCAAGACTGGAGTAATCTATTTGATTTGCATCATTTTGAATAGCTCCTAAACAAATATTTTTGTGAGGTAGAATAATTTTTGCAATAAGCCAAGTCTAAACAATGCAGAGTTTTTATTTATGGAAAAAAGCTTTTGCTTTTTTCAAAAAGATTCTCATTTATTGAGTGACCCTTATATAAATGTACTGTGGAATGGTTTGGTTTGACTTTTTTGTTTAATGTTATATCACACTTTGTAGATTATTTAATGCCAAAGTCATCTTGTAGAAGGATAGTGGTACTATTCAAGCCATAGTCAGGTGGGATAAGGTTTGGTTTGGTTTCTTTGGTTAGTGACATATTAATTTTCATCGGTGATTTAATGCCTAAGCCATCCTTGTAGAAAAACAGTAATGGTACTATTTAATCGTAGCTGATAAGGGGATTCAGTATCTCGGTAAATACAGCTTCAGTCTTGATACTCTTTAAACACGACTTGTATTTTGAAGAAAATCAATGTTTCATTCATTGATCATTTCTGTCTTGGTAAATAGAGTTTCAACCTTGATCCTTTTTGAACACATCTTGTATTTTGAAGAAAATCAATGTTTCATTCATTGTTCACTTCTGTCTTGGTAAATACAGTTGCAACCTTGACCCTTTTTTAACACACCTTGTATTTTGAAGAAAATCAATGTTTCATTCATTATTCATTTCTGTCTTGGAAAATACAGCTTCAGTCTTGATACTATTTGAACACACCTTGTATTTTGAAGAAAATCAATGTCAATGTTTCATTCATTATTCATTTCTGTCTTGGAAAATACAGCTTTAGTGATGAATGTGTGTTAAATGCCTAGGGGAAGTATTTTAAATGAAATTAATAATAAATACAGCTTGTCTTGATAATTTTTTAACATACTGTATATTTTAATTTCTTACAATATTTTTGCTCTTGTGTTCTTTGTTCTGTAAGGTGGAATTTATTTATTTGATCATATTTTTTTCCTTTCATGATTTCCTGTATGTTTGCCTTGTATTGATTCTTTTTTCAATGCTGGTCTGGTCTTTCTCCAGTTGGGATGTTTTCTTTGTCTTAAAGTTCACTTCAATGCCTTAGCAACTCAAGGCAAATTTCCTTCCTATTTTCATGATTACTTGTCTTTATAAAAATCATTGCATGGAAGAAGAAAAGTTGACTTAAATCTCTATGGAATGAGATCTATTTAATAGACAGGGAGAAACATTGATGAACAGATTGGAGGTGGAATTCAAAAGAAAGAAAAGAAACAGAAAGAAAACTGTATTTGGACAAAAAAAAAAAGTGAGTCAAGGTAAGATGGTCTATTCATTGTATTTGGTATTGTTGGACTATTTTCCTTATCAATACACAGTTTGATAAAGGAATCAGTTGAGCATATTATATTGGCAGTTTCCTTTAGGTGTTTCTGAGTGTTTCTCTAGGTCTATTATGTTGACCTCATTTTATAAAGCTCTGTGTCCACTTTTCTCATTTTAACTACACCTGAGTATTGGTTTAGTTCATTTTTTGGGATCTTTGTTTAATAGCATGTCAGCCTAATGTATTGGAGTTTTCACTATGACAGATAAGAAAGTCTGAAGGTACAGGGATCAAAATATTGTTATAAAGACAACAGAGATAAGGAAACTGGAGTGAATGAATCAATGTATAATTGTAAGAAACATCTCATTTGAGAAATTCCGATGGAAAGAAGGCCTCAGGGTAAAGGGAGCAAAATGTTGTGATAAAGACAACAAAGATGAGGAAACTGGTGGGAATGAATCAATGTATAATAGTAAGAACATCTTATCTGAGAAATTCAGACTGAAAGAAACGCCTCAGGGTAAAGGGACCAAAATGTTGTGATAAAGACAACAAAGATGAGGAAACTGGTGTGAAGGAATCAATGTATAATAGTAAGAAACATCTTATCTGAGAAATTCAGATAGAAAGAAGGCCTAAGAGTAAAGGAACCAAAATGTTGTGATAAAGACAACAAAGATGAGGAAACTGGTGGGAATGAATCAATGTATAATAGTAAGAACATCTCATCTGAGAAATTCCAATGGAAAGAAGGCCTAAGAGTAAAGGGACCAAAATGTTGTGATAAAGACAACAAAGATGAGGAAACTGGTGGGAATGAATCAATGTATAATAGTAAGAACATCTCATCTGAGAAATTCCAATGGAAAGAAGGCCTAAGAGTAAAGGGACCAAAATGTTGTGATAAAGACAACAAAGATGAGGAAACTAGTGGGAATGAATCATTGTATAATAGTAAGAACATCTCATCTGAGAAATTCAGATAGAAAGAAGGCCTCAGGGTAAAGAGACCTAAAATGTTGTGATAAAGACAACAAAGTCAAACAAAAATTATGACATTTTCATTTTTAACTTGGTTTTTAATACAACTTGTAAAGTATGCATAACAAAAAATATTGATGATAATTTTAAAAATAATGGTCATGAAAAAAAGAATTTCCTTATGATTTTTATCTGTCTGTATTACTATCTTC